>JAEQML010046604.1:0-60067 GCA_016904865.1 Pissodes strobi
ATCCTCGAATGGCAACGCGACATTTCCAAAATCGGTACGCGTCAATGTCTCTAACTAGGGTTTGAACCAAGAACTAAATCTACTTGGAAGGAGAAAATGAACCATTATCAATTTTAGGGAAAAGATAACAGCAATTCTCTCTCGATTGCCATTTCATTCGCCTACCATGCGGCAGAGGTCGTCACACGAATATACAGGGTTGTGATAAATTAAGGAATAAATTCAATATTCAGGGTTGTGATAAATTTATTTAAAAACCCTAATGCACGTCTATTTTATTTTATTGTTGCGCATATTTTAATATAATTTGGAAGTATACAGGGTGACTCACAAACGCGATGAAACTGTCAACTTATTTTTTTTTAATGAAATGCCCCAATTTTTTGGACTCTAAGAAAATTTCTAGATGTATTTCATATAATATAACCTATAAGTAAAACTGGGAGTTTTCGAGATATTAACAAACGCATATTCAAAGTTTTCCCTTTTCAGAGAAATGTAAAATCTAATATTTTAATGTAGTTCATCATACGTCTTGCACTTTTCTGTCTTAAGACATTTACGATTTAGAACTTGACATTTACATTTTTCAATATTATCAAACAACTGAAGTAGAGCGAATGATAATTTAACAACATCGTACATAACTTAGTACACAATTCATAACTATTTAAGTAAATGTTGAAAATTACTATCATTTACAGCCCTGCGTGCCATAGACGATAGGGAAATTCCTGTTGCACATTTCTAACTACATATGGAGAAATGTTTCTTATAACATTCCGAATTCGGTCTTTAAGGATTTCGATATTGTCCAGCTTATTTTTGTATATCATGTTTTTAACATAACACTAAAGGAAAAAGTCTAGCGGCTTTAAGTCAGGAGGCCTCAATGGCCACTCTTTAGTACCACGCCTCCCTATCCATCGCCCCGGAAAGACGTCATTCAAATATCTTCTAACTTCCGCCGCATAATGAGGGGGGTGCCCCATCCTGCTGATACCATAATAATCCACTTAGGAGATCAGGATATATTGAATTAGGATATAGGGTAGCCAATGCAGGTATTAAACAATCTTGCAAAAATTCCAGGTAACGTTGTAAATTAAGGAATAAATTCAATATACAGGTTTGTGACAAATTAATTTGAAAACCCTCTTACACGTCGTTTTTATTTTATTGTTGTGCATATTTTAATATCATTTGTTAGTATACTCGGTGACTCACAAAATTGATACAACTGTCAACATAATTTTTTAAAATGAAATGCTCTAATTTTTTGGACTGATTTGGGTTCTAGGAAAATTTCTAGATGTATTTCATACAACATAACCTATAAGCACAATTGATAGTTTTCGAGATACCAACAAACGTATATTCAATGCAATGGATCCTGATCTCTTAAGTGAATTATTATGGTATCAGCAGGATTGGACACCTCCTCAAAATGGGGCGGATGTTAGAAGATATTTGAGTGACGTTTTTCCGGGGCGATGGATAGGGAGGCGTGGTACTATAGAGTGGCCACCGAGGTCTCCGGACTTAAAACCGCTAGACTTTTTCCTTTGGGGCTATGTTAAGAACATGATATACATAAATAAGCCAGACAGTATCGAAACCCTTAAAGAACGAATTCGAAGTGTTATAAGAAACATTTCTCTATATGTAGTTAGTAATGTGCAACAGGAATTTTCCGATCGCCTGTGGCACTGCAGGGCTGTAAATTGTAGCCATTTTGAACACTTACTTAAATAGTTATGCATTGTGTACTAAGTTATGTACGATGTTGTTACATTCTCAATTATTAATAAATTATCATTTGCTATTCTTCAGTTATCTGATAATATTGAAAAATTTAAATGTCAAGTTCTAAATCGCAAAAGGCTTAAGACAGAAAAGCGCAAGACGTTTGATGAACAATATTAAATCATTAGATTTTACATTTCTTTAAAAACGGAAAACTTTGAATATGCGTTTGTTAATATCTCGAAAACTATCAATTTTACTTATAGGTTATGTTATATGAAATACATCTAGAAATTTTCGTAGAGTCCAAATCAATCAAAAAAATTGGGGTATTTCATTTAAGAAAATTAAGTTGTCAGTTGAATCGCTTTTGTGAGTCACCCTGTATGCTTCCAAATTATAGTAGAATATGCGCAACAATAAAATAAAATCGACGTGTACGAGGGTTTTTAAATTAATTTATCACAACCCTGAATATTGAATTTATTCCTTAATTTATCACAACCCTGTATATAATTTCGTTCGGATCAATAATTAATACCTACACCATTTTGTCAATAAGAAAACTTTAAATTAAATATTAAATCTTTATTAAATACAAAATGAAAATCTGGCCTGTTAGAACTCTAATATTATATCCTTCTCTACATCATTTGTTATATTATACAATACGTACAAAGTGTCAATGGGTTAAGCTAGGAACATTCCAAAAATAATTAAATTTTTTTATAAAATCTCTAATTTCATAAAATTTGGAAAACATTATCATACCAGCTTTTCTATTTTTGTGCAAAGTAATAATGGGAGATTCTACCCCAATTTCTGTTATTTCAGGATCAGTACATTCGAAGTCAAACTCATCCTACTTTCATATTAGGATCTAAACTATTATAATTATTAAAATTATCTAAACCTCACGCCGATTTTTTCGAACTTGTTACTTCGTTTCATTTTTATTGAACCTAAGCACCTTTTGTGCAGTATCAACGGATCGGTTTACTCCAATAAAACGTGATACAAAACAGCGATTATAATGCAACCGGCCATAGCTGAGCCGCCTTTGAAGGGCACATGCGAGAATGCACAGTTTAATCAACTCAAAACTAATTTGCAATGCTCTTTGCGGTTTATAAATGGAAATAAAAGTGTCCCGTTTGCGGATAAATTGACTATTTTGCGTTTGAGCGGGTTTGTTAGATGCCCGTTTCCGTTGCATGCTATTTCGCGAAAGTCACCCGATATGAAAATAGCACAATGTTATGGTAGCAGAGAAGTAACATTAATATAACTATTGGGTTAACGACGAATATTCAACAAGCATAGAGGTAAATAAATCCAGATATTTTGTGGACATAATGGTAATCGAAATCAGGAGATTTAAATAAAAAGACATCAAGTGATATCTATACGCTCTATCGGCTAGGATATTGACCCTTATAAGACAGCAGATTACAGCAATTACCGAAGACAAGAGAAGGTTCGGACTGGGGGCGACAGAAATTTGGTCCAATGCAATGCAGCAAAAACCCAAGCAGCCACGTTTACCAAGAGGGTCGATATGGCGGGCCCTGACAGCATTATGACAGGGTCGACCAATCCTTTATTATTGTCCATCGAAATACTGGGTATCTCGGTCAACAGCAATATGTCTTGGCATGACCACGTTGCAAACATCCCAAAATCAGCCTCACAGACGCTTGGCGCTCCTTAGTAATAAGGTTCAGTGGAAATTTACCAAGCCTTTGACCAATAGACGTTGTTATTGTTTTTAACTGAAGTGTTTTCTTTATTACGTCTCTATCACCTGACGTAGATCCATCCCGAATCTGAGCTACATAACCGTCACGACATACCGGTCGTGACATTAACATTTTATTATACAGAGTGACGCAAGCCGTCCTATAAACAATTTAACTAAGGTACATTGTCAAGCTCAGGACATAATAATATACTATTTATTTAATGTTCCACGATGCTGACAGAATAGTGCCGAGGGCTAATAGTACCGCGGTACCACTGTTAATCAATCGAGATAAATCACAACAAACCAAGCAAATAAAAAAGTATGGTTGTTGAGCTCCTCGAACCGAATCCTGGTAAAACCGACATCACAGCGTAATAACAGTTTAACCAGGTCTAAATTCCAAACTTCCAAATCGAAATAAATATTATCATTTTATAATAAAAGACCTATTTTAGAAATAATTTGATACGTATTTTTGTACCTTAATATTGGGTAAATAAATACTATATTTTTATATTACAGATATTTCTACTAATAATTTCGAATCACCTTTTTAACTAAGTAATAATGGCATCATCAAAGAGCTTTAAAATCAACTTGTAGTTAAGGAAAGTTAAACAAACAATTAGATCTAGACTGTCTGGAAAGTTATTTAATTGTAATCCTGGCAAAACCTTTACTAGACCTCAAGACCCATTTTCATTAAGTCGGCGAAATACGGGACTTTGTCATTAAATAATTCTAAATTTACAAACAGTAACTTTGAACGAATTAACCCGTCTTGCTTAGGTTCTAGAATACTGGCTATAAAAATAAATAAAATATTAATGACAATAAAAATAATGTTTTTATTACAAAATTTAACAATAAATGGTGAGGATAACATTTGGGATGTGCCGTATTTATCAGCAAATTAAGAAATGAATGCTTCTACTCAAATATACTCATTTAAGAATTTGACATACTTTAATTAAATGCGAGCTGCTGCAAAACTTGTTGCAATACCATTTAACATCGAAGCCAAATCCAAACGGTATTTAGGAAACTTCAGATCACGTTTCATCATTAGTTACACGCCAAATGCAATAACCCAATAACTGAATAATAGACATGATCAGCCATTTCTCGATTATATTATGCCGGCTTGTTTTGCGCTACTATTTTTGGCAGCACAAATGCTGCCAAAACTGAACAAAAGGAAAATCCTATACCACTCAACGAGCGGCGTCTGTGCGGAGAAGACGGTGGACGTTGAACTTGAAGCGCTCTGGTTATAGTTTTTGGGAAAGACGTTACTCGGAAGTCCATTCCAGAGGTAGGTAGTCCCCCAGACAAAGGAGTTACACAAAAGCGACGACCTAGGTGTTCACAACTGAATCGGATATTGATGAGCAGCTTGTATCTGACGGGTGTTTCTGTTTGGCACAACTCTGGGAGGAAACAGAAGTATTTGTTCATTCGAATACCTTCCGTATTAGTATCGAAAGCCTCTTTTCTTCGATGGTTACGGCTATCAAGTTCTTTAGTCAACTCTGGGTAATGGAGTCCAATATCTTCAGCAAGTGTTTGGGTGCCGAGCTCCACATATGGGAACAGTATTCCAGAGATGGTCTTATCTGAGCCTTATAGAGCAGTAAGAGCTGATGAGGTATACAACTTTTTTGCTCTATAGAGTGCACCTAGCCTTTGAGCTGCTGCCTTGACGAGTTGCTGATGTGATTACTCCAAGACATGTTGTTTTCTACATTGATGCCCAGCAAGCTTATGGTTGAGGCCAGAGTCAGTGTTTGTCCTGTCATTGATTATTCAGGTTCTGCGGTGTTTGCTTTTTTTGAGAAGACAGCTGCTTGAGTCTTTCATATTAAATCTTATCCCGATATTTGTATTACGTGTAAACAATTAATAGAAGTTTAGTGTATGTTGGTTGATACGTGGTAAATCATATTATTCAAAATAACTGAAAATACGTGTTATTTTCAAACCTATAAGGACGCAATATAGAGGCAAAAAACACGAGATGAAGCTAGGAAGAAAATAAAACAAAAAGAAATTGCAAGTCCAAACAAACAAAATATATAAATAATTTCTAATAAGCTGTCAAGAATGGTCAAATGATTGAGAGTTTTTTTAATATTTAGGTTTAATACTAACGTGACGACTTAACTTTGTCGTGATCTACATATAAAAACTTGACATTTTAGGGTTTTTATAGCTTAAAGAATACTTCTTTTAAGGCCTGCCGTGTGTCAGCTTCATGCCTACCATCTAAAACCCTTCCACTCTTTACTTTCTACTCTTATCCGTTGCTTAGTATACTTCGAGATGACCACTGTCTGTCTGTCGTGTATTGTCTAATTTTTGTTGCTCGTTTTGTTTTTTCTCATCATGTGCTGAATAAATTCCTGCTTTGTTTCACTTTCTATCATGTGACCCCCACCATCTGAGTTCGTACCCAATAGCCAGGTGAGTAACCTGCCTACATCTTTTCCGTCTCGGTCAGAGGAACAGTATGTGTTAGATAGTATCGGGATCTCCGCAGTAGATGCGCCGACCGTTTTCCACAGCACTGATTGTCCTAAGGTATCAGTAGAAAGGACCATGGCCGATCAGTACTCTCGGTGCGTAATGATTTGTTCCTCTATGTTTACATTCGCTCCAAGGGAGTTTCTGGGAACCGCTGCTCTATCTATTGGCCCTGTCTTCCACATCTCATGCCACCTTTCAAATGGTATTTACCTTTCAAGGGTTTTTGTTTCCTTTTTGTCTTCCTCTGCTGTTGATATGTTTATTCATTAAGAAACCTGTAATTGTATTAAGATGATTCCCGAGATGGCTTGTAAAGCACGTGTGGGGGCTTTTCAGTATGAGCTGGCTACTTACCCTAAGCAGCATTATTATTGTGTCTGTTCCATTCTGTCTTTATATTGTTTTATGATCATTATTTTAGTCCATACCGAACAGTCATACAACAAAATTGAGTGAAGAACTCCGCATGTGACTTCGAGAGCCGCCGATGATTTTGGGATTAGTCGCTCTTCGTTATTTGCCTTTTTCGTCATGTAATTTATTCCTAAATGTTGCGTGGCTTCCGAGAGCTAACCCAAATATTTTATTTGTATCTTGGCTTTTATAAGAGTCCGTTGAGATTAAAGGCAACATTATCGTCGTTTATGCTTCCTTTGAGAATTAATGTATCGGTCTTTTGGGGTGCCAATTTAAGGTCGTGAGTACATACCCATCTGTCAATTTGTCTTAAAGGTAAGAATTTTGTGTCCTCTTCTGTCACTATTATAGCCAGGTCGTCAGCGAAAGTTATTGCTCTAACCTTGTCTACCAGTTCTTGTTTTTTTTTTTGGCGCTCGACGCCCATCGTATAACAGAATCTAAAGTGTTGGTCCGAGTACAGGTTTTTGCTACTCTTATGCCTCTTGTCACTCCTGCTATTTTTAGCTCTCTTTCTCATTCGATTATGTTAATTAAATGCATTAATATACAACGGCCTATGAGCTACAAAGGGTCAACTATGCATCTCGGGCTTATATTGGACTCTAAATCGGCTTGGAAAAAGGAAGTTAGGAGTTGCATTGAGAAGGAGCATACTGCCCTATGGGTTTGTAAAAGAGCTTTTGCAAATAAGTGGGGCCTACAGTCGAAACTCTCCACCCTCATTAAGAATTTGGGACTTTCATCAACCGCTTCCCTCCAGACTTTGGTTGCCTCCTCGGGCTATTATTGACTGAGAATTTCTAGTCTGTATCCAGACCTCAAGGCTTCAGGGGAAGAGACGACAAATCAATCAGTCTTTTAAGAGCCCTGGTGAGTACCACCTGTAATTCCCACGCAAGCCAGTCTCTCAACTCTTCCAGCTGAGCCCTAGATATGGTGGTTTGCGTCCCAGTCCATCAGACGATGGTGATAATGTAACGAACTACAGCCGAGTAAATCTAGTAAAGGATCTTTGGCTGTAGGCCCCACGTGTTCCAAATGCTCTTTTACAAGCCCATAGGGCATTATGCGACTCCTTAATGCGACTGCTAAACTCTTTCGTCTAGATTAACTTAGAGTCCAATCTGACCCCAAGATGCTTAGTTGACCCTTTGTAGCTTAAAGGCCGTTGCATGCTACTACTTTATTTTAACATAATCGAAAAAGAGCAGCAACAAGAGATATGGCAGTAGGGTTGCCCCAAAAACCTGGATTCGGACCAACACTTTAGGACCTGTTATACCATGGTGTACTAAGGCAAGAACTGGTGGACAATGTTAGAACAATAACTCTCGCTGACTTTAAGGCTTTAAGATGAATTGACAGATGGCTACGTATTCACAAATACATACCTTAATTCCCAAGGAAAGCATAAAAGCTAATAATGTTGTGTTTCACCTATACAGATAGATTTCTTATAAAATCCAGCAAATCAATA
Source organism: Pissodes strobi (assembly GCA_016904865.1). NCBI lineage: Eukaryota > Metazoa > Arthropoda > Insecta > Coleoptera > Curculionidae > Pissodes > Pissodes strobi. The sequence continues at coordinate 7,914 of JAEQML010046604.1, forward strand.
AAATATTTGAGTTAGTTCTCGGCAGTCACAGAACATTCACCGATCACAGAAATTTGTTGGGCGCCACTTTATAACGAAATTTGTTGGGCGCCACTTTATAACGAAATTTGTTGGGCGCCACTTTATAACCCTTTATAACGAAATTGTATTTAATTATTTTTAATTTAAATTAATTAAGCTTTACTTTGTATTAAATTTCTAGCTCAGTCGCTAATTTGTAAGGATAAAGCGAAAATTAATTTATTTAGTTTATTTAAATGTGAGAATCTTTGTGACTGAGGGTGTAAGTTGTCTCTTCCACTAACTATATTTTTTTTATGATATTGTGGGCGCCAGAGCTCCCTGAGACAATGTAAATAAAAAATATATATTAAGATATCAAGAATTATAAAGATAAGAACATTAAAAATTCTTCTTATAGAACTCGATCGATCCTTTAAGAAATCAAATAATATATTTCTAAACACAATAAATATTAATTTAACAACTAATTTACAAGATGATGAGGTTTAAAAAAATATATTAAAATCTATACAATCAGATGTAAATACAACTTATGAAGCTTTGCTTGGAATAAACTAACTAGCATTGTAAATGGGAATCAATGTAAACGATCAAAAAATTTAATGATAACAGGTAGATAGTCTAAGTAGACCATCTTTCTATATATTATTATATATATTACCTACTTCCATTCAATTATCTGTAACCATGCGATAACTTCGTTGAGCTATTTGTAACCATGCGATTGGTTAGGATTTCCACTGGAAACTTCTTCTGCCTGTACCTTAGCTCCCCCGCTATAGGCGTATCCAGGTCTTACAGATAATCCTAGTGGGGACTCCTACTTGTTCGCACGGCAAAGCTGTAAATGGTGTCTTCCTCGCGTTAGACGACCTCCCCAAGATCGTTACATGAAAACAAAAATATATAGGTCTTAGACCAACTAATACTGCTTATTAACTAATTATTCAGGGGAGTATCCTGTGGACCTCAGTTTGACATAGGAGGTTGAAAACTTGAAAATTTACTGGTTACAATAGATATAATCAGAACTTAAATTATAATTTAAAGTTCCGCAAAAATTGTAAATAACTATGATTAAATAATACTATAAATAATTACTGTTATTCAAGACATTTCCTTTCTTAACTTTGAGATATGAAATTCAAAAGAAATGATGATTGAAATTAGAAATTTAAAAGATAATTATGAAACTTGTCCAAACAGTGGCTCTCGGCAACTTCAAATAGAAAATAACTAGATTTTTATAAAAAAAAAATAGAAAAAACGAGGTATAACCTCTCTTAAAACAAGTCTCATGACTCCAGATAAGTAATTTCTTTATTTAATCTATAAATATGACCCTTGGCACATAAACAATAATTTGACCTAAATTAATTAAAGATAGAGATAAGATAATCACTATCTCGCTTTGAGATAGGAACTTAGGTAAACGATAAAGAAAAATAAACCAGGTAAATTACACACATGTGCTTAAACCTCTTTCATATGCAAATCTACGCCGGTACATCATTGATCAAACGTGACACCATAAGTGATAATAATTATAGTCTGATGTTACAAATAAACTGAAAGATTAATGAAATAAGCCTGAAAAACTATGATCAACAATACTAGTAAAGAAAATTCAGCGAAATTCTACTCAAATTTAATTAACTACCTTTTACAGGTACATATAAAATTCGCTTTGAGAATCTCCCAGGTAACTCTGTTCAATTTAAATTAAAATATGTAAAATCATATGTATGACCACTAAGCGATGAAATAATTACGTTCTCTATATATTTGGATTAAACCATTATCAAATCACACGAATTTGACCAATAAGATATGCAATTTTCCACCAAATAAACGGTATTCAAACCTAAAGGTCACCATAAAAAATTAAGATTGCTGAAATCGTCAAACACTCAAAAGTACAATATAAAAATGCTAAATTCTCGCTTTAGCCAAATATAAGTCAGTGAATTGGAAACAATTATTACTTATGTATTTAAAACATAAACATATTATTGAAAAATATGCGGGATGAATAAAATATTTTGAGATCAGAAACTAATACCACTTACCGTGCCAACGTCTGCACACAAGATGATATGACCTTCCTTTCATAATTTGTACGTTCTACCTATTTTAATTTTCAATGATTGGATTGGGCAATTTAAAACAGCAATCTATTGTAGATTACAGGCATTGAACAACACTCTACGTTCTTCAATTACCTACCAACTACACTAGATAAGCCCGTTTCCTAACAGATGGCATTCCCACAATCAAGCGATCAGCTCCAACACGAATCCATAAATTATAGATACAAATCTGCGTACCTGTTCTCCTTAAAGTTAATTGTGCGAAATATATCCCTTCACAGATAGATGTCACTGCCGATCATTATACCGAGCATTGAGAACCATTGATAAATAGGTAGAATTAATGGAGCGGAACAGACTGATATTTGATAACATATATTCCGTTACAATAAATAGCCTCACTTTCTAGACTAATGCCAACCATCGGCGGCTCTCGAAATCACAAGAGAGCTAGCTGTCTGAAACGGATTTCCTCACTCAACTTTGGTATACGGCTGTTCGGTGTGGAGTGAAACAATGAACGAGAAACGATACAAAAACAGAATAGAACAAACACAAGAATAATGTTCCTGACGGTGGCAAGCTTACACTGAAATGCCTCCACTAGTGTTTAACAAGGCATCACAGGAATCATCTCAATACAATTGCAGGTTTCAGAAAGAGTAAACATTTTAACAGTAGAAGGAGACAAAAAAGAAAATCAAAAACCCTTGAAAGACAGATGGGGGTAAAAAAGGCGAATGGACGAAGCAGCGAATGCCAGAAATTCGATCGTGGATCCAATGTAAACATAGAGAAATATATTATTACACAACGCAAGTATTGACAGGTCATGGCCCCTTTTACTCTTACATTATGACTATTAGCACTGTGGAAAACGATTGGTGTATCTACTGAAGGAGGCCCGACAATGTGGAACACATATTATTTATCTGCTCGAGATGGGAAAGGTGTAAACAGGTTACTCACCTGGATATTGGGTACGAACTAAGATCGAAAAATATGGTGGGCCACATAATAGAAAGTGAAAGAAAGTAGGAACTTATTCAGAACATAATGAGAAAAACACAAAACGAGCAATAAAAATTAGACAATACACGATAGACAGACCTGGCAGCGGCTAAGAGTAGAAAACAGAGTTTTAGTCTGTAGGAATTACCTCTAGACGGACGTGAGTCTGACACACGGCAGGCGTTAAAAAAGTATTCGTTAAGCTCTAAACACACTAAAATGTCAAGCTTTTAAATGTAGATCACGACAAATTGAAGTCGTGACATTAATGTTAAACTTAAATATTAAGAAAATAGCTATCAATTATTTGACCACTCATACATCTTTTGTTTGTTTGAACTTGCAAATTTTAAAATTTCTTTTTGAAGTGGAAACTTTTTCAGCGCCGTTAGCCGGCTAAGAACCGGGGGTGATTTGAGACTCGATGAAACTAAATAAGCGACACCAGTAAAAATATAGAGATATATAGAATGTAGCCTGCGACAACAAACAGTTGTTACATGTTTGCCAAGTATACAAAGTAAAAGTAGTTGTTTTCCGATCACTGAAGTTAAGCAACGTCGGGCATGGTGACTGCTTGGTTTAGTTTTATGAAGTTTTCACTTCTACCGCCTGTGAACAGTTTTTAATTATATATAGTTTTTAATATTACTCTGTTAAAGTTTTCACTTCTGTCGTGCGGTTTTAAGCACACACCTTTCTTTATTTATTTCGCAGCTTCATCACGTGTTCTTCTGCCTATATGTTGCGTTATTACAAGTTTGAAAATTACAGGTATTTTCAGTTATTTAGAGGAATATGATTTACCACGTATTAACCAACATCCACTAAACTTCCCTTAATTATTTACACGTAATATAAATATCGCTATAACTTTTAATATGAATCAAAGCACTGCAAATAATTGTGTACAAATGCTGCCAAAAACTGTCACGCAAAACAAGCCGGCTTAGTATAATCGAGAAATGGTTGATAATATCTATTATTCAGTTATTGTATTTGACGTGTAACTAATGATGAAACGTGTGTTTGAAGTTTTCTAAATACCGTTCGCATTTCGCTTCGATGTTGAATAGTATTGCAACAAGTTTTGCGGCAGCTCGCATTTAATTAAAGTATATCAAATTCTGAAATGAGTATATTTAAGTAAAAGTATTATTTTCTTAATGTGCTGATAAAATGTAAGGGCTCTTGTTCAATTTAAATACGACACAGCAAGAACTTTATCCTTGCCATTTATTGTTAAATTTGACAATAACATTATTTTTATTATCATTATTATTTTTTCTTTATTTCCATATCAAGTACCTATTCTACAACCTAAGCAAGACAAGTAAATTCGTTCGAAGTCACTGTTTGTAAATTTAGGATTATTTAATGACAAAGTCCCGTATTTCGCCGACTTAATGAGAATGGGTCTTGAGGTCTAGTAAAGGTTTTGCCAGGATTCCAATTAAATAACTTTCCAGACAGTCTAGATCTAATTGTTTGTTTAACTCTTCTTAACTACAAGTTGATTTTATAGCTTCTTGAGGACGTCTTTCCTACTTAGTTAAATATGTCATTAAAAATTAATATAGTAGAAAAATCTGTAATTTATAAACATGCTATTTATTTACACAATAATAAGGTAAAAATATACGAGTATATCAAGTTATTTCTAAAATAGTTCTATCTATTTCGATTTTGAGCCTTTGCAATTTTGACCTGGTTAAACTGATATTACGTTATGATGTCGGTTTTACCAGGACAATGTCCTGCCCACTTTCAAATCAAGAAGATCCCTCAGTTTTCATGTACCCGATAGAGATGCGCGGTTGAGGGCGGATTGCAGCCCACATCAGGCTAATGGGATCGTCTGATACACGGACGGCTTGTAAACAGACAGTGGTACTGGGGCAAGTATGTATGGAGAAACCACGGGATCGACACTTGCTTTGGCTCTTGGGACTTGTACAATCATGTTCCAGGCCCAGGCGTATGCTATTCTTAAAAGCGGGCGTATGCGATCCTTAAAAACGGGCATGAGACCTTCTCAGGTAGCAGAGCACGGTCCTGGGGAACGAGGAAGTTGATCGTCTGGCACGGCGGGTATGCGCAATGCGTCCAATGGGACTTGAGCCTGTAATGTGTGTTTTACAGTACGATCATCATAAGAAATGCAATGAATGAACGGGCCAGGGATCTATGTCAGACGACTGCAGGAATGAGACAGGGTGAATTAGTGCCTTGTAGAATGAGGGCTTTGCTAGCTCTGAAGAGGGGACATATGAAGCTTGTAGCAAGGCAGCTTATAGGACACAGCCACTTGAACCGGCATTTGCACCCGTTGCGGATCTTAGATGATCCATAATGCAGTTCGTGAATGAGAACGAAGATTTTCTAGCCGAATGCTTGGCATTGGCCAGGATAAGAGGTGTATATTGGCAGGTGTGCGCTAATTCCGGAGAACATAAAAATATTAAGCTGAAAAAGCTGTGTGCCTTGCTGCATTGGTGTGTGAGCGGGCGTATAACGGGTTCAGACTATCGATGAGGCTCTGCCTGCAAGGGATTTTCCGCCTGTATAACAAATTTATCAGCAGTACTAATATGAATACCGTAAATCGATTTTTTTAGAAGGCAATGAAGGAACTGAAGATAAATTGCAGCCAAATGCAATTTGCTGACACTAATTATTCTCCTGAAGTTTTAGCTATTATTTCATTATAATCTATTCAAGAAAATGTTGAAATTTCGACTTAGTCATCAGAAGGACTAACTCGAAATTTCAAATGAGAAAAATGTTAGTGCTGCAAATGAAAAAATTACGATAGAATTCTGATTAACTAAATAATTGAAAATGTTCAGAAAAATGGAGAATTCTATAAACAAATTGTAGTCGAAGGTAATGATCCGGATTTTATCGTTGCAGAAGATGATCTAAATTTATACAGAAAGCAGTAGAAGAAAATGAACAGAATCGACAACGCAAATAAGAAAATATGAATAGAATTAGCAGGTTACGGGACGTAGGCAAATTACTGGACAATCATTGAATTGTGTAAAATATAACAATCGCTTCTACAGCGCCATAGTTGAAAAATAACGTAAGGTAATAGTTTCCCTATTTTAGGGCGAAATAAGTATAAGATTTTATGTAGCAGGTCTTATTGTAGTAAAACAGATGTGAGAAGGTATGTTGAGAATTTAAGACAAACTTACAATAATTATTTCTCAAAATTAAGCCGCGAGAAGAAACAGGAATGCAGAAAGTTATTTATGTCTATACTTGAACTTTAAAATCAAAATCAAATGATTTTATTAGTCAATTCTACATTAAACCCATTAATGCTCAGATTATTATTTTTTTGTTTTTGATGCAAAACTAATATGATTCCCTTGATGCATCATAATATATCATAGAAAAGCAAAAATTTATGAGTTCAGATTTTTGGGTCACTCAGTATAAGATGTTACATATATGTAACGCTAAGCACTAATGTATTCAAAAAAAAAAACAAAATGTAACTTAGGACGGTTTTATTGAAAATCTTATAAATCATAAATTATAACGGTTTTAAAAAACGTGTTTAATTTTTTTTGCGTGATAAGAAACGAAACAGTCAAGACACATTCCTACGTCACATTTCTTACATTGTGTTCGTGTAGAGCTTTTACATAAGCTTCCAGCACATCGTCCTCTCTTATCGTTTCGAATTTTTTCAACGAGGTGATCCATTCTATCAGATTTTATTTGGTCGGCTACTCCTTGAGCATGAGACAAAAGAGATGGCGATGGCGTTCTGCCCGTACCTTTGGGAGCTGATGAGTACCTCTTCAGGTAAGTTTGCACAATTGCTCTTCTGAAGTCTATTTGGGACACCTGGGAGCCCGTAGATTTTCGACACAAACACCATGCATTGTTGATTGAGATATCAAGAAGCCATGTAAACAAAGCCCAGTACCATTTTCTGTTTCTTATTTGAATTCTGTACTGTCCAACATTTTGATCCATTCGATCAGTTCCACCCATTTTTTTGTTATACTCTGCAAGTAGAGCAGGACGACTATCGATGAGAATATCGCTTAACGCTTATAACAGGATTGACACCATATTTATTTGTAGCGATGCAAACTACAGAGTTATCGACCCATTTAGCTACTAGGACAGCATCCGTTTTGCTAATAATATTCTCAAAGTATCCTCTTTCTTTTTTCTGCAAAGCTTTTTTATCTAATAAAGGACAGCCTCTGGGTAAGCGATTTTCTCTTATGGTCCCTGTGCCTCCATATTTTTTTATGCGTAAATAAGACAATAAGCTGAAGGTGGTAAATAAATTGTCGAAGTAAAAGGAAAATGGATAGGATTTTAGATTTGTTGGTAGCTCCTCTATCATTTTCACCAAAGGTGCTGCAGCCTTTCCGAAGTTTCCTTCTATGGCAACATCAAAGGGTACGGATTTTCCTTGATATATCTCAAAGTCAATCAAATAGCCCATAACGGTATTTAGGCACCAAACCTTATAGCCGAATCGTATTGTCTTTGCCCTTAAAAACTGTTTACAGCTGTGCTTACCGTACTATTTTACCATGCTCTCATCAAAGGCTAAATCTTTTTCGGGCACAAAAAACTTTCTGCACCTATCCTTTATTTTATTTACAAATGGCCTTATTTTCCAGAGCTTATCATTCTTATCAATATTTTCATTTGAAGCTAAATGCAGGAATCTCAGAATTTGCTCAAATCTGCTACGTCTCATGGAATTATAAACAAGTTCATTCCTGGTGTCCAGGCTCTGTTCCCAATACATCTTTTGGTAGGGAGTTCATTGTAACCGCTAAGGATCAATATTGCAATGAAACATCTAATTTCATCTCGCGACACTCCTAGATCGGGTTGGTTCTTGAAGAGTGCATATTTGTTAGTTTCCTGAACTAGAAATTATACTAATTCATCGTCCAGAAATATTTCAAAGAAATCAACAACTAACTTGTTTCTGAACAGTGAATAGTCGGCTTCGGGAAACCCCTTTTCGTTATATGTAAAATCTCCCGAAATCCAGTCTCCGGCTTCAGAAGCTTTTGGATATAACGTATGAGCCGGAGAAACGTCATGTTCGTGCGATTCCGATTGTTCCGCAGCAATGTCCTCCATCAGTGAAGTACCTTCAGCAGTCCTAATTTCTGCATCTGCAAGTAACTGCCGTCTGTTCAAGTTGTCAAGATTTCCGCCCTCGTCTTCATCTTCGGAATCTTCATCTGTAAGGGTAGCTGGATCCGGTGGCGCTATATAAATCGCCTCAACGGAATCATTTATCCCATCCACTTCACCAAATGCAATATCAATTGCTTCTTGAACAGTCAGTCCCCTCTGAAGTATTTCAGCAAGACTTTTGAAATAAAAAAAAAATAAAATTAACTCAGGGACTGCCTGTATATTAGTTTAAAAAATTAATATTTTTTAAATGCACTACAATAAAAACAAAACAGATCAGAAAAAAACAAAAATAAGGAAATATGCTAACATTACTGCTTAGCGTTACATATATGTAACAACAATATTCATAGCAACACAGCTATGTTGCAAAAATAAATATCGCTACTGGCGATACCACCAAATATTTATATGTGTATACTTTTACCATTTTTGGACAAATATCTACTTTAATTTAAAAAATAAAAAAACTGTACTTACTTTTCATCGACAAAGTCCATAATTTCTTGCGTTTTTTATTTTCTCCAAATTTAATAGATCGCCACTCGAAGACACTCGCAAACTAAAACCTCAAGACAACACAGGTCTGACTGCTAAAGCCTTCCGACACGAACTGACGTGTTAAAAATAAAAATAACACGACCCGCGCGAAGTGAAACGTATTTAGATGGCGCCATTTTACTGTTAAACATATGTAACTCTAAGCACTAATGGGTTTTAACATCTTCAGTAATATTACTGATAAATAATGAGAGCTTCCCAATTAAAAAACCGATATATAGATCACATGGTCTCATGTGACTATGTGGTGCAGCCCTAAACTATGCGGTTCAACGTTAAACTTAATGAATGGATGACTTGATGCCACGTAAATACTGTAAATGGTACTATTTCTTCTGCTGATGTCTCTATCAAATAAGAAAATCTGCTTGCGCGGAATGGCTGCCAAGTTATCCAATATGCCTTCCCGCTATTTTAGACAGGATTTAAGAAAGCAGTATCTCAAAACTAAAATTCGATCAAAAATCGGTTTTTGATGTAATGGAATCGGCATTTATACCGTTACAATTGAGGAATCAGGCTTGTGTCAGTGAAAGATCTCGCTCGAATATTGAAGGGTGAAAATAAAATCAAATCCAAGCAAGGGACTTGCCATGTTTGTGTTATAGATGTTGAGGAAGTCAAAATTTAAAATTGTAGTAATCACGAATGTTGTAATTACTGGAAGAATGAAGGTGGGGGAGAATTTGGCTTCGTAGTTGTTGCAGCAATACTATTTGGCTTCTTATCTGCTGCAACATTGTGAATTGTTCTTAATCAAATCCTAAATTATCTTATTTTATCGCAGAGTTTGATGTGCTAGAGCTAGAATAAAAACTTAGGCATTTCTATATAATTCGCAATATAAAAGATGGGGGCGCAATCTGCCCAGACGCAGCGGATATTACTAAAGATCAAGTGCCTTGTATCAGATTCCCTGGGATCCAACCTCTTCAATCGTGTTATATTTGTAAGCGTTATCCAAGAACTGATTGTGGATGGCATTCTGGTTTTCAAGGGCGGCCAAATGTGAGGGTAGTTTGTGGGAAAAACAGTCCGAAAACCCTACTTTAGAATGACAGCACAATGCCGAGAAGTTGTCCGCCCCCTTGATCTATCGGTGTGGGTTTTGCCCACTTTTTTGCATTGCATTTAGATTCAAACAAGAACTAAAATTCTAAATTTCAGGATGACTGTAAAAGTCGTATAGTTACTTCATCGGTAAAGAATTTAAAAGTAGTTTGCAAAATTGTTGCTTTATCACCCTAACATTACTCCAGAAGATGTTGCAAAATCGATCAGGAGCGATCATACCGTGGTGTGACTATGTCGGAAGAACACGGAAAGCAAGATAGAGCTTTCATGCCAAATACTTGACACAATGTGTCATCATATTGTGTACTACTAAAATGCATAGACTACTAAATAAATATCACCCTGTCCTAAGTGTGAAATTGAACTTGGAAATTACTATATAAACATTAAAGGCAAACTATAAACAACGCGAGCAGACAACGCGAGCGATCATCAACCTTAAAACATGCAACGCTCAGCGGAATTTATGATATAAATACGCTACCGAACCTTCAGTTCGGCAGACTTTGTGTCTCACCTAAACCTGAGTCGTCTTGCTCGAGCACATTGCCCACGGACTCAATTCCCTTACCTGAGTCGTATTGCTCGAGCACATTGCCCGCGGACTCCGGGATTGTCTTCCCTCAGCAGTACAAGTCGAATCTACAGGAGATTTATAAAAGATAATTTTCAAAGTAAAAATCAGTGAAGTTCAAATGAAAACTCTAAGTGGAAATTTAAGTAAATCTAACTCAAAGTCATGATGGATGCAGAAAATATGATGAGATTTACAAAATCTAATCTCAGAGAATTTCACTACATTATTAAAATATTGGATATACAATTCACTTTGATGAGGGATTTATAACACTCCCGCAACAACGGAAGTAGTGGTTCCTGATCATGAGCCTTTGAAACGGTTTAAAAGTGAACTAAATCCTCTTAAGCAAATATATGATTATTTGCAAGATATACAATTAAATCATGAACTCGAATTCTATGACTTTCATCGCGAATAAATTTTTTCATTTATCTTTATCTTACATTTTTTCATTTATCTTTATCTTACATCGAGCTAAAATAAGTCAAAAATATGAAATCCTAATAAAAATTTGTCACTCACCAAGAATATACAATAATTTTGTTCTGCTTGAAATGTTGCCACTAGTCCGCCGATATATCAAAAAGGAGAACAAACTGCTTGGAAATATATTGTCATAATGATATCTGAAAACGAAATGATGATAAATATCAAAATATCAGGGATAAGCAATTTTTGCATCGGAATTTTCTTTGTGAGTTCGTTTTACCATACAGACCGCTGATGTTAAACCGCACAAAAGGGTTATAACCTGGTAAATTCAAAAACCTGTATTGTGTTTAATCGGGTATTTTATTTTTAATAAATGAAAACAAATGTCTTAAAAACGGTACAGTGAAAGCGAACATAAAGCAATATTATGTCTATTCTATCCTGTCTACCCCAGAGAGCATCGCAATCAATTTCGAGTTGATTAAACTGCGATGTCTCGTGTATTCTCTTCAAAAGAGACTTTGCTTTGGCCAGTTGCATTATAATTGAAGCCTGTTGTGCCAGACCGTAGGTTAATCATCTATAGTGCTTGTGATGTAAATTCAGCCTTGCTCCCTCGATTGGCCCTGGATGTACCAGTAAATGTTCAGAAAGGCCTAAAATCATCTGTCATGAAGTATTAACAGTTTGAATAAATAAGGCATCTTCTTTTCCGTTTTTTTTCGAAGGGTAAGAACTGTTAAAAGGGCAGAAGTAGATTACATAATACAGCGGCTATTTATTTGGGTTTTCTGTAACCGATTTGTTTCTCAGATAGTATTTTTCGTTGTCTTCATTTAGTATGTTTGTGATTCAAACTTTAACGTGTTTAAGTAATTAATTTTTCTTGATCTTCATGTCTGAGTCGCTTTTTCGGTGCTGTAGTTTAAGTAAAGATTATATTTCAAAATCGTGGCATTATTTTTGATATTAATCAATAATCTAATTCAAATCGCATCACGAATATATTTACGGTTTGTATAGAATCTTAGGAAGATTAAATACATGGTCCTATGAAATTTTGAAATTTTAATTAATTAATGATCTTGAATTGTTAGGACGAACTCCCGAAAAGAGCCTTCGAATGGAGGGACAATATTCATCGGTTTATTTTGTAGTTCTGCATCAGTTTTATTAAGAAGTTACCTGAAACAAATAACGAAATTGACAAAAAAGGAACCCATCCTAAAACACTTAAAAAGTAAATCTCCTAGGTATTTAGGTAACATCGCGAAGTTGCCTCTAATGAGCGAATACACGTCCTTTATATCTCCCTTCTTAGCAATGATATAAAAATATGTTGCAAACGGGAGGTAATGGATATATGTAATAATTACTAATTGCCTACCCCCATGGTACTACAGATAAGTCATACAACTCGCTAGAAAAGGCTAAATCCAGTAATTGAATGAATCGTCTCAACTAGCAGGTCTTTATGTTTCCGTAATAACGTGCAAATCAGCAATCTATGCCTGGATAAATTTCACCACGTTTCGTCTTCGTAAACAACATATAAATGTTTATTTTCGCGTTTACATGTTTGTGGACGAGTTATCGAGTTATTTGCTGAACCTCAGATTGCTGTTTGGAACAAAAATAAGTGTATAGTGGTACTAGATGTTCGAAAAGACAGGTAAGCAATAACACTAAACACTTTGTCTTTATCCAAAAAATATTTCTAGTGGGTATTTTCGGTTCCATCAGTAATTTTCAATGTTACATGACAATTTAGTATGAAAACATGTAACAGATAGAGGTCAAATAAAGTCAGTTATTTCACCTTTAAACCTACATCTACTATGCTAGTTCGTCAAGCTAAACATAATAAAATACTACTTATTCGTTTAGATACCTGCATGACTGTCGTATGACCCTAGCCCTGTTATCGAGATGTTCCAGGGAAATTGAGAATTCCGTAGTACGTATCTTGATTTTCTCTGGCTATTTGATAGGATTGATCGGGCTTTATTTACATTTTCACTGGCTTAGCACATAATCAAACAATAAAGCGTACTGCATTCTGGTCATCGTCCGACGGAATCCTTCAAAGTTATAGGCATTTTTATAGCAGTGCATTTCGAAACATTCAATAATTCTCTTACCTTCTCGAGTAATCACCTTCTCGGTGATAATATACATTAAAACAGTCTCATGAATGTCAGAAATATTGGTTTCGGAGTTTGTGAGTTATTTTGCTGAATTTGTTTCAATGTTTAATGGGAAAAGTTAAAAATTCAGTCAACGCCTAATTCTGATATGATAGCTTTCAGATGAGATGAGAGAGCTGACTTTGACAATTGTTGGTTCCCTATTGAAGGGTACTCTTGGAATGTTCCCAGGTCTACATGTTTCTCGAGCGATTTTGATGTGTTTGCTGACCAAGCCAACAAGAAACAACATAATTTAATGATATCCTACCATCAGTTTGATGATAAACGACTTAACTGAGCTTTAGCTTGATGTACGCAGGCAAGATGATTTAGTGGCTGCGTTGTGTTCCCAAAATTTGGCAATATCGCCCGGGTTGCTTCGCAGCTGGTTCTAACACAGACGCAGGCCTTTGGCTAAAGGTGCGTTTAGGCCTGAATTATTGCATCGTGTGTTCATACTCTTAGCGTTTTTGATGTCAAGAGTTTAAAATGCTGCGAAGCGGAATGAAGTAGTTTCTGTTTGATTGGTCATTGCGGATAATAGTTTTATCGTCGGTGTTTTTATCCTGCCAGCAATACATAATATCATGAAGTCTTAGGTACGTTTTATTGCGTATTGAAGATGTTATTAAATTTGGTGGCAACCATCTTGTTGTATTTTACGTGGTATCGCAGGACAATTTAAAGCTGGCTTATTGGTCGATTTTTTTCTGGCCCTTGGCGTTCGAGGTGGACGATCTTGACTTGACCTCGTTCGCTTTCTTGGTAAACCCTACATAGGGGAGGTAGTGCGTAAATAATGCGATTAAAAGTTTAAGAGTTTCTATTCGCCCTTGCGGGGATAATCTTATTTCGGGCTAGAAAAGTTTGCATAGTTACCAGTTTGGTGAAATAAATTAATTGACTGTGGATCGGTTGGATTTTGTCTGAAGTCAAGATTTCTTTCGGTAACTGGCCACGTGCGGAGGACTCCGGGATAAAACACGCCGTTTCCTTCCTCAATGGCTGCCTGTAGGAGAGAGCCTTGCTCCCATTCGTCATCACCACCAAAAACCCTACGTAGCTAGAGTTTTTATTTGGAGCGAGTTAAGTAGCTAACAAAGTAGATACCCGTCAGTCCGGTTGATTGTGTTTTTTTTTGGTTCCGACTGCAGCCACAGAGATAGGGCCACTACCTCAAATGCCACTTGGAGTTTATGGGTCCCAAGGCACCTAGCAGCCTACGTTTAGAAGGCCGGTGGTGATATCGACGGAGACCAGATAAGATAAGTGTGTAGGTTAAAGCAGTTCTTTGTACACAGAATGCTTGTGATTTTATACATAATGTTATTGGCATGTTATTAATATTTTCAGCGTTGTATTAGATTGCGTGTTTTATTTCTTTCTGCGTTGTATTTATATAAATATTTTGGAACTGTTTAGATGTAAGCATAGCTTACCAATACTAATCTAAAGAAGTATATCTCTGGTAGAGATACTATTTACTAGCGTAGTTCAATTACTGCTCCTAGTTTTTTATATTTTACTTCCTTATTCTTACAATTTGATTTATATTGTGGTAGATGATAAACATTGTCGTTGTTACTTATTGACTCTCTGGTTATAATAATTTTACATAACGGTATTTTATAAACTGAATCAACTGCGTCACGCATACCATGGTAGACGCGCCCAAGGTTTAGTAGTAATAAATATTATCCTGATTACTTTTTCTTACTAGTATGATGAGACGATAGATACCTTATGCATATTGTGTTTATTATTAATTTGTTGAAATTGATTTTGATTTTTTGCTATCATTTGGTATATTTTATTGTTACTTCCGATATAGCCAAACGTGTCTAACAATTGTTCGATCATTCTTTTATCTATTTCACTTCTATTATTTATAATTCAATTTTAATTAAAGTTACAGTCTGTATGTATACACAAGTGATTTAGTTGTATATTTGTGAGCATATCTTAACTTATTATTATTTGTTTCCACTTTAAGCCCTTTTACATTTTTTAATATTTATATCATTCTGTTTATTGAAAGAAATACGACAACAGGCTAACGTCAAATCTAACGAGCGCCCAATAAACTTAAACCATCAAAAATGTACCGCCTTTCATTTGCTCTGAATTACCTCAACCAAACATCTGTAGTTAATGTAGTTAATAGTCATTTGATTTTGAATCGCCTTTAAGGATTCTCAAGACCGAGGATCTTCTAGTTTGAGTCTATGGATTTAGTTATTTCAAACTGGTGAAGTAAATAATGGACCCACTCCCACGCCGACGAGCGGCCGGAGCACATATTGCTAACTCCTTTAAAAGGATATAAGGCGCAACCACGGCAAATAGAGACAAATGAATCCCAGCAGTAATAATATCTTTAATTACAGAAAACTTAAACGTTGTGGTCTTTCTTAAAAAGAGCCATAAAATGAAGCCATGAAAGTATTAATGAGTGATTTAGAGGAAGAATCGTTTGAAGGATTTGATGAATCGCAGTATGTTGCCGAGTCAGAAAGAGGGACAAGCAGTGAAGAATGTGGCGAAAAATATGAATATTAATCGAGCAGCCATCAAAGTAGTAGTAGGTCTGGTACCTCGTGGCAATTCAATATCCAAGACCTTTCTTCCTCTGAAACATCCTACGAAGAATCTGAGTATGACGACACGGTTCAGGTAATCAATCTAATGTACCTACAATCGTAAATTGAACATCGGCAATCGATAATATTAGGCCCAGAATTAAATTACCAAAAGAAAAGGAAGGTGCAGTCGTTTTTGAAGGAAGAAATTTATCCGAGATAGAATTTATGAAAATTGCTGACTGCAACAAGAAAATAATAAATTTGTTGAAGAGGAAAAAAGTCTAAATCTAAATACTCAGGAAACATAATTCTTAGTTGTTCACTTGTGATGTGTTATAATAAGGTACTAGGCTTCGTTAATTATTGCTCCAATAACCCATATCTAGCCAATAGTGTCATCTCATTTATTGACAAATTTATACTATACTATTTACATGAGGTTGCGGCGTGCTTAAAAAACCAGGTTCCAAAAGGCCAGACCTGAGTGTTCCCATCAGTCAATCGACGAGACTAATTTAAAGTTTAAATTCAAGGGAAGGTCAGCTTTGAAACAATACAGGCTACTAAAACCTACAGAAAGAGGGATACAATTGTGGCAAAGAAGTGACTCATTAATCGGATCAAAAATTTGATACATACATACATATACAATTTCAACATTTACTTCGGAAAGAACACCGAAGAACTTGAAGGCACAGTGGGAGAAAAAGGAGTCAAAAAGCTATATGTCTACTAGAAGGAATTTGGGAAACTTTGAAGTAGCACGAAAGGTGCTTGTTAATTTCAATGTACTATGGCTGTACAGTGGAAGGACACTAAAGACGTACTGCTTATGTCATATTGTCACTATAATTCTGTGGGAATAGCTAACAGAAAGCTAAACAACTGACAAAAATCTCAGATACCCTGTTCCAATACAATTACTTTTATAATACATTCAAGGAGGAGTAGGCTTAGCCGACCAGAAAGTATCCTCTTACGACTTAGACAGAAAATCTTCGAAATGGTGAAGAAAAGCTTTTTATAAACGTCTTATAATTGCGGTGATAAATTCCTGGATAATTTTCTCTGTGTATCCGTTAAATTGTGATATCGATTGCCGCAACCTTACTACGTCTTGCGGGTTTCAGCACTCTAAATCGCTTGACAGGGAGCGCTTTCACAGATGCGCATAAAAATAGGATATGTAACGAAGAAAGTTAAAGTTGAGTCCCTTCTCGTTCAGAACTTACCTTCGAAAAGGTGCCTTGTGGCGATTAAGTCTTAACTGTTGGTAGACGGCACCAGGTAGTCCATTTGTTAGAATACCGACTATGCGTTGTGAAACACCGTATGAAAGGTGGTGTGATACCCTTTTATTTTAAAAGGTAGGTTCGGCCTATGTGCTTTTTACTAGCATGGCTAAAAGAAATTGTTTGTCATTACACCAGGGTCCTTCTGAAGGACTGATACCCATTTGTTCTGGGAAATTCCTTCCTTGAGCAGGAACCCGCCGTCTCATCCAAAGTGGACCAGGCCGAGAGTTTTGTGGAGAAACAGATCTTCACAGCTGAGAGGTTCACCTAGCTCGTCCATCTACACTGTAGTCCAGTGCAGTAGCTTTTCAAGAGGATCTATTTAAATTATTAAGTATTTGCCCTACCTGTATCTATAATTTAGTTCTTGATCTATCGTTCTAATACCTTAAATTTTCCTAGTGAGAACTCCAAAGACAATTACCTAGAAGTATATTCTAAATGTTACTTCAAGCGATACTGAAGTTCAGTTGTCTTACCTTATCTAGTGTTAATTTGTGTAAAAGGCAGTTCTCTGTTGCCCGCAAACCGTTTATAGCTTTCACTCTCGTTAATACCTAAAAATATGCTATAAAATTAAGGGGTTTAGGTTATTTATGCTTAGTTTATTGTATCTGCTTGTCAAACCCATGGCAGAAAATTAATTAAAACTATTTAAACCATTGAACTTCTCGCTCCGATATCGGCAGAATTGGGCTCAACTCTCCTTACTTGGTGCGGATATATTTCTTCTTCTTCTTCGCGTACCATCTCCTAACGGAGGTTGGCTATCAACATAACTATGCGCACTTTATTTGCAGCTGCACGGAATAGTTCATTTGACGTCATTAAGAAATATTCTCTGAGGTTTCTCAATCATGAAGTTCTTCTTCTACCCTGACAACGCCTTCCTTGAATTCTTCCATCCATAATATTTTGCAGCAATTGATATTTTGAACCTCTAATAATATGTGCAAAGTATTCGAGTTTCTTTTTCTTTAGCGTTTTATAAATCTCTTTTTCTTTGCTCATACGACGCAGCACTTCGACATTTGTAACTCTGTCGATCCACGAAATCCGCAACATGCGACAATAGCACCATCTTTCAAACGCTACCAGTTTGCTTATTTCAGCTGTTTTAAGTGTCCATGCTTCGGACCATATAATTGAGTTGAAAATACATAGCATCGAAGTATTCTTGTCCTCAATTTTAAGTTTATGTCTTTGTTGCAAAGAAACTTCTTGAGTTTGATAAAAGATTTTCTGGCTATCTCAATTCTGGCCCTTATTTCTTGTAATTGTTCAGCAGTTTCATTTATTATTATCCCTAAATATTTGTAATGTTTTATTCTTTCAATTGGAGTGTTTTGTTTGTTTGTATGTTGTTTTGTGATAACCATATACTTTGTTTTCTTCAAATTCATATTGAGCCCATATCGTTTACAAGAGTAATTTATTCTTTGCACCAGATTCTGCAGATCTTCACTGCTGCCTGTTGTAATTACTGTATCGTCGGCTTATCTAAAATTGTTAAATTGTTGACCGTTTATTTTTATTCCTTCGTCTCCTTCTGCAAGAGATTCCTCAAAGATTTTTTCACTGTAAACATTGAGAAGGAGAAGAGACAAAATACACCCTTGCCGAACACCACGCTGTATTTCTATATTTTCAGATTCATCTAATCTAACTCTAGCTGTTTGTTCCCAGTACATGTTTGCTATTAGTCTTATGTCCCGAGTATCAATATTTTTTCTTTGTAAAATTTCTATCAGTTTTTCGTGTTGAACTCTGTCAAGCGCTTTCTCAAAGTCTATAAAACAAATGTATATATCTTGATTTACGTCCAGACATCTCTGCATAAGAACATTTAATCCAAACAGTGCTTCCCTGATTTATTTTATTCAGTAAGAAGTCCCTTTTAGTTTAGCATTTTGAAGACATTTTAGAAGTCTTCTATATTGCAGCTGCCAAGGGAATAAGCTAAGCGTAGTTTAGTGGATATTTATCCCCTAATTTTTCCATGTAAATTGTTACATATTTAAACAATAGTAACTGGGATATTAAAATTTCCTCATAAAGATAACTCTACTCGTTAAGTAGTATCGAGGTTATTTAGTGAGATTTTTATATAGTAATAAGTAATGTTAAGTTATTGACTTGCTAAAGTACCATAACTAGTGCTACTTTTTGCTTTGAAGTTTAATTGCAGAGAGTACCAGGCCTATATCGTATAATTGATACTTGATTATTGTAAGTTCTAGTGTAAGAGTGTCAAGATGAAACTTAATTACCATAGCAATTAATATAATTGTAATTTGAATATTAATTACGACCAGTGATTTAAATAGGTCAGCTTCAGTGACATTCCATATTTTTTTTAGCATAATATTAACCATCAATAATTAGAAAATATTCTAAATTTTAAAAAAGTAGATTGTTCTCCCCAAGTGGTAATTTTTTAAAATAAACTGATTGTTTGTATTCCTGCTGTTTATTTTGGAAACTGTATTTAGGCTGTAATTGAATCTCAGTCTATTTTTTTACGCCCTTTCACAGGGCAATTTTTCTAAATTTTATTATAGATAGAATTTCTAACAAATTTCTTGCAGTAAAAATTTAGTGGCCCCCGCGCTAACTGTCATAAACTTTAACCCACGCCTTTAAAAAGAACAAAACTACAAACGGCTGAGTAAGTCAAGCAAATGTACAGCTGAGTGAGCGGTTAGAGAATAAAGCTGGTTACAACAGTAAGAAGCAGAGAATGATGGTGAGTATTTGGTGATCAAATTCCAAATAGGAGAATGTGCCACCAATGTGCAAAACGAAAGAAAGTCACTTGCTTGCTTGTAAATTGCCACGGTGCTAGAAATGCTTTTTACCTTTTTACTCCTGAGTGTTTGAGTTTTTTGATAATAGAATTATTTTGGCTTTTTATTACTGTTAGGAAATTATTATGGTCCACACTAAAAAGCAGTGCGGGGACAAAAATGTCCCATATCCTTACAAAAATAACTGTTATATATTGGCTAAGTACTTCCCATTCATTACAAAAATGAGATCAACTAGGTTAAATCTTCTAAAAACATACTCAGTAGCGAAAGGGTTTAGAAAGGAAATATCATTTTATTCTGTTGACAATCGACGATAGCTAATAATTAAGTACGTGGTTATAACAGTGAATGTATACACAATGCGGTACCGCCTCTCTAAACCGAGCTTGCACTCCACTTAAACATTATCTTTTTACTGTATAAACAATGACCTAAGTTTCCACTTATAACATTTGCCCCATCGTACGCTTGCGCAATGCAGTTTTATAGATTAAGTCCATATTTTAAAAGCGCGTTTTTTTATGTTTTTTGTATGTAATTCGGCATTTAGCTGTTTTGCGTGGACGAATCCCAAAAACGCATCCTTTATTGCCGAATTATGTAGATATCTTACAATAATGGACATTTGTTCATTCTTGGATAAATCTTTCGATTCGTCAGCTAATTCAGCATAGAATCCTGCGTTATTTACCTCATATTTAACCATTTTTAGTACTTCATTTGCAAGTATTTCTAGCAACTCATTTTGAATACTTTAGTATTTACATCTAGCGGGTGGAAGAAAGAAGCTTGGGAGCAACGGCAGTTAATTTAATACAAGTGTAACGCAATATCCCTACCTGAGAGCGCCATCGTTACTTGCTTTAATATTTAGTTAATGCTCTATTTTTGTAAAAAAAAATTGACAGTTACTTTTGTATTTTAGGGGTGGCCGATACATTTTTAGGGGTGGCCTAGGCCACCCCCTAGCGTCGCCACTGAAAGCTTAATTAACAAAGTTTACATTTAACTATGCATATCCGTCATTACAGCTTGACGGTAAAATAGTACCTCGAAAAAGTTCCCCGCACTTATCTAATAAAATCAGTTTCTTTTTCTAATAGATTAGATTTGGTTTAAATATTTATATATTAGGAAAGGCATACGAAAAACGGCGTGTATAAATATTTAAATACTGTACGGAGAAAGCACGGATTTGTATAACTCTCAGCTAATTACTCTCATCCTTCAAAGCTTAAATCGCTAATTAGTTGATTATACGGCATTAGCATAGCATTTCGTGTTTACGTAAAATTACACCGATTTGAACTAAATGAATTACGCCTCCATTAAAATAACACTGAACTTTTCGGAATAATATCAAATACTAGATTTGGCCTAATTGGGTTGCTCTAATACGTTATAACACATTTAACAATTTAAAATAATTCACAGCATATCAGATTAAATGAAATATTTAATGCATAAACATGAAGCTGGTGAAGACAAAAAAGTCATTAGCAATTAAACATATTGTTAGAATGTATTTTAATTAAATATTTAAAGTGGCAATTTATCATGAAAACTGTAGATTTCATTATGGAATCTCCTCTTGTTGTTCGAAATTCTAAGTAATCTAATATACCGACTTATCATTCATAGCAGAAGTAGTTGAGGGAAGGCTAGAGGGCCTTAATGATACGTTAGGGGGGCCCTTGCACCATTTATTATTCATAACTATGATACCTGATATGGAATATCCACTTGTTGATCGAAAATTAAAATAATTTCCTGCTTAATTCCTACTATAAGTTGGGCAATAATTACTGTGGCGATAGTAAAGTGTATAACTGTGAATAATATAACGTATTTATGAAAAAGTCACCAGTAATTCAATACCTTGTTTCATTTTATTTTAACTAAAAACTTAAAAGTTCCACTTCGTCACGCATAACTATGATAACCGTAGATTTCGTTATGGGATCTCCTCTTGTTGATTGAAATTTAAAATAATTTGCTGCCTTAGACCTAGTAGAAGCTGGTCAACAAATGCTCGAGCGGTAGTACTGTGCATTCTTGTGAATAATATAAGAATAAGATAAACATAAACAAAATCCCAGTAATTCAACATTTTGTCAGATTTTATTTTACTTAAATATTTAAAGTGGCGATTTGTCATGCATAACTATGATAACTATTTCAATATGGAATCTCCTCTTGTTGATCAGAATTTAAAATATAATTTCCTGCCTTAGGCCTAATAGAAGTTGAACAACAATTGCTGGTATGGTAGTATTGTGCATTACCTACTGCAAATAATACAAAAATACCACGAATTATTTGAAAAGTCACCAGTAATTCAACATTGTGTCAAATTTCATTTTAACTAAATATTTAAAGTGCCAATTTATCACGGTAACTGTAGATTTCAATACGGAATCTTCCCTTATTGATCGAGGTTTAAAATAATTTGCTGCCTTAGTTCAAATTGAGGTTGGCCAACAATTGCTGGTAGTATTGTGCATTATTGTGAATAATATAGAAGTGACTTGAACATGAAACAAGTCACCAGTAATGTAATATTTCGTCTGATTTACTTGTAGTTGAAATTAATGTAGATAATAAAATGGCTCTAATTTAGTTAATTTCACTAATGTGTATTGAAGAAGAATTCAAAAATCATCAACCGAGTTTTTGTTATCATTAGCGATCCTTTTTCATGCAATCTTATATTTTCAGTAATTTTCTTTTCCGGCCCACTTGCAAAGGCGTTGCCTATAATACCCTAATGGGCACTGCAAGTAGGAAACCGCGAGGAGGAAAGATACCGATTGACTCTTTTCTTAAAGATATTTAGACTGTAGCCAACAGGGAACAATTCGGTTGGTAAGGAGTTCCAGATGCTTGTCACATGCCAGAAGAAAAAAATTTGGTAGAGGCTGGTTCTGGGTGTTCTCTGTTGAAGAGCATATTGTAATCTACTAAAAATGCATAAGCTACTAAACAAATATCACCCTGTCGAAAGTTTGAACTTGAACTTGGAGATTGTTATATAAACATTAAAGGCAAACTATAAACAACGCGAGCTATCAACGGGAGCGACTTTGAACCTTATGCATGCAATGATCATCACTTTGTTTTATATAAATACGCTACCGAATCCTCAGTTCGGCAGACTTAGTCTCACCTCCAGCTCCCAAGGTTAGTCATTTGACGACTGCCTCCTGGGTTCTATCCGCTCCTAGAGTTAGTCATACGACTGCTTTAGGTTCCATTCCTTTCCTACCAAACATGGTACCGGTTAGCCACTTGACGACTGCTAGGACCAGGGGTTGCACAACCTCCATAGTAAAGTCTTGACAAGAAGTTTGTCAGTGTTGAGAAAGACAAGTATCTAAATAGTCAGTTAAAAAGTTTAGTGAAAGCTCTTAGTGCTCTTAAATAAAACCCAGCTCTTAAGAAAAACTATAAATTATAAGACAGTAAACCAAGACCTATGAACAGTATTTCAAATCGAGAAAACATGCGCACC
Source organism: Pissodes strobi (assembly GCA_016904865.1). NCBI lineage: Eukaryota > Metazoa > Arthropoda > Insecta > Coleoptera > Curculionidae > Pissodes > Pissodes strobi. The sequence goes on from JAEQML010046604.1 coordinate 31,269, forward strand.
GTAGTAATCGGGTATAATAGAACCTCATTTTCTCTGACCAATAATTGTTGTTAAAGTTCTATCGCTAATACATTGTTATTGTTATAAACTAAACGTGCTTACTTTATCATCTCTTCTTACCCCACGTGACGCGATCCCGGTCTACCTCAGTTACCCCCCGGCACGCTAAACAAGGCGTGTCTTCACGAGTAGAACATTCAGTGGTAGATTAAAGGAAGCATTGAGACCCCGTCATTGTACTAATCGCGACGAGGCTCTTCTCTGAGAAGTTATTCTGTAAATAAACGCGCTACCCCCAAAGATACTCGTGACACGGATGAGAGCTTCTAGCTTGTCATGTGGAACGAATAAAGCTGGCACTGAAGGGAATCAGATACAGGTTGCACTCTAGCGCGCTTCCAGAGGGCTGGGAAAATACCTCTATTGTAGCAGCTCCAGTGCGCGCTGTTTGACAACAATGGAGGGAATTCCATTCCGTCCAGCGGCCTTTGAGGAGTCAAGACGACGAAGTAACCCTCTTATCTTTTTTTGCTTGAAAACGATTTCTGGCATTGTTGTGGCGATCCTAGGCAACATTGGTGGGGTCTTTCCTTGTGCATCAAGGGTCGAATTTCGTGCAAACATTGAAGCAAACAAGTCTGCCATTTTTTTTTGCACTCACTGCAACGGAATTGTCTTCGCGCAATAGTGGTGGAAAACTTGAAGATGAAAAGTTTTTCCTAATGGCCTTTGCAAATCATCAAATTGATTTTCAGCTGTTCGGACAGTTCAAAAGCTTCTCGCGGACTATCTGATCAAAATCAGCTTTAGATTGATCAATAATTAGTTTGCATCTATTTCGTGCATCCAGAAAAGCTCGGCGCGAAACAACCGAAGGGTTGTTGCGCCATTTGCGATAAGTTTGGTTCTTTTTGGAAACCGCCTGAGTACACCTTTTGTTGATTTTCCAGGATAGGATCGTGTATTAGAGAAAGGGTTTGAAGTCTCCATCCCAATGAGAATGACCTCTGTAATGGATTCAGCTATTACAGATTGATCTCTGGATTTAAAACAGACGTCCCTACAAGGAAATGACAAGAAAGAGTCACGAAGTTCACTCCAGTTTGCATGTTTATAGTACCACACTTTGCGAGGATACGCTTTAGAGGACGGTGCAGTTGGACAGGTGGACAATGCTGATATAAGCCTGTGATCATAGTTGCCCAGTGGTGATGTAATGTTTATCCTATAAGAGTTTGGGGATGTTGTTAGGAACAAATCCAGTAGGTAAGCCTGATGGTTTCCAATATCAGGTATCCGTGTTGGCTCGTCCACAAGTTGAGCCAGGCCGCAGGTGATTGCAAAAGCCTCAGCTTCTCTGCCCATATCATCCGTTCGGGAAGAAAACTTTAGCCAAGGGATGCTGTGAACATTAAAGTCCCCCACGAATGTTATTGCAGCATCTGGGTGGGTAGTTTGAAGTTTGTCGAACGTTAGTGAAAGATAGGAGAAGAGTTGTTTATAATTGGGTTCATTTGGAGAAAGATAAGCAGATAAATTTAGTGGCATCCTTTAGTGACAGCTTGAGCCAAAGAACATCAAGATATGCCGATTCCAAATTCTCTTCTCGGTGACATGAAAGGTTACTGCGGACGTAAGCGATAACACCTCGTTTACATCGGAACTTGGTGTGAAGTTCGTAATTGGGGCAAAGCATATGGACAGTGTCCGTAGACGAGCTGACTTGGATTTCCGTGAATTCCAAACTACTAGGTTTTTCTGTCTGGAGATGGTGATGGACAGAATTAATGTTGGCATTAAGACCTCTGATATTACAGAAGTCAATTCTTAAGTTGTTTTTCTTCGATGTGAATCCACCCCGTACATGGGGGGTGTACGGGGTATAGATCCGAATGGGAGGGTATTTTACCTCCGAAATATTTTGTAGTGGGTGAATCCATCATCATTATATCATCAGTTTCAGTATTTTTAAGAGGTGTAAGGAACAAGTAATTATATTGTGAACTACGGAGATTCTCGACAGATTGCGTTGGATATTTCGAAGGTATTCGACAGAGTTTGGCATGATGGATGCTTAACAAGCTGCTGTCCTTCGGACTGCCAACCTCTATCTGCAGCTGGCTGGTCAGTTTCCTTAAGAACAGATCTTTGCACGTTACAGTTCATGGACAGATCTGACATATTCACCATTAACGCGGGCTTGCCTACCACCGTGCAATACTTTCACAAACTCTGTTCCTCATCTATATTAATGACTTGCTGACCGAAACCCATTAACCCTGTTTACAGTTTTGCAGATGACAGTACCCTTGTCTCCCAATTTCGATCGGGAAAACCTTTACCAGCGTCTGAGACATATCACCGCAGACACGAGCAGATTACAGAAATGAATCAAGATCTGGAGAGGGTTTGAACATGGGCCGACAGAAATTTGGTCCAGTTCAATGCAGAAAAATCCCAAGCGGCCACGTTTACCATGAAAGCCAAATCGCCGTGCCCTGACATCATTATAGCAGGATAGACCATTCGTTCATGCTTGTCAATCGGACTAATAGATGTCTCGGTCAACAACAATATGTCCTGGCATGACCACGTTGCTAACATCGCAAAATCAGTCTCTCTTGGTGCGCTACTACGCAACAAATAACTGTGTACACCGCAGCAGCTCTCTTGCTCTACACAGCGTAAATAAGACCACGCTTAGAATATTGCTCACATATCTGGGGTACCGCACCGAAGCACACCCTAAAGCTGCTGGATTCCATTCAGAAGAGAGTTGTGAGTCTCGTCGGCGACTCGGAATCGACCCGGGATCTTAATATTCTGGCCCGCCTTATCCCGCTCAGTAACGCCTGCCAGATAGTCATGACAGACGGCAATACCGCACTCGTTCGTTATACAATTGGAAACATCTAGAACATCGCTTTTCAAGGACTCTCATCGCTATAAACCTCACTCTCAAGTCATCTGTTTCTCCCAAATTACAACCTACAGTTATTCAACAACCGTGCCAATCAACTTCTTTGCACACATACCGCTCGTCGAGTGCCATAGGATCTCCCTTTAGTGTGTGTGTCATTGCCACAAAAAAAAAACAGAATTCACCATTTATGAAAACAGAAGTATCTACTTCCTTATTGATTTCCTCATGTACCCTGTTTTATAAGAAATCCATAACATGTACAGCGTGTCCCAAGTTCGAGCCTCATCATTGGGATCTCGGAAACTAGAAGAGATACGAGGTCGGTTAAATGGAGGCAAAGTTGCGCAGTTTAATGCTGATCAAAATGCCACCTTACAAATTTAAAAATTCCAAATACTTCCGATGATTTCTGGAAAAAAAATGCGATTTGGCAATTTGTTATTGAAAATCATTCGAAAATATATTTAATTTTTTTCTGACAAAAAATAACGAATCTTTAAGAGAGTTAGATGGCAAGAAATAGGTGTAACCACCGGAAATTCTTATTGACGGTTACTATATTGACAAGTTGGGTATCCACTTTTTGGATAAATCGTAGTCTGAATCTGGTCAGTTTTTTACAAACCAGAAGTATTTAGCTATATTCGGAACGCTAGACCACAAAACCGGATACTTTCGGACTATTTTCCAAGTTTTGTAACGTTGTAAATGTTACAAAATCAAGTAGTGTGTTTGCCCATTTTACTGATTGATTTGCGTTGTCGATACTAAGTACTTCCGAGTATCAAGGTATGCTGTCCCGAGTCGCTCGAAGGATAACTCTGTTCGGAGCGCCCTCTTGACGGATATCGTATATATTTCTTTTTGGGGGAATTGGCAAGACCTTCTGGTCTGGATACTCAAGGCGAGTAGACAGTTTGAATATCTAATATTATCGTTGTTATTTCTGACCATCAGGTCAAAATCCCTCCTAATTGTGTCGTGAGATTAATTGGCAAATGTGGTCATATGTGTATTCTTCTAAATTATCGGTCGTATTGCCTAATAACGATGTGTGATGAATAGTGTGGTTACCATTTCTACAAAAAAAGGTTTGTTTCATCTTACTGTATCTATGTTGGATGGTTAAAATTATTTATAATTTAACTAGGGCCCTTGTCTTGAACAAAATGTCCTCCTGAGGACAGTATCTCCTCCAAGAGAAACCAGGATAGTTCTCCGATTTCCTTGGGTCAACCAAGGCCTTTTGCCGATGTGAAGTTTACCACATGTGTGGAGGGATAGCTTCATAGGGAACACTTGAACTTAGATTGGGGACAACCTGGTACTCCTAGTTGCCTAGAATAACTCTGCCAGTGGATTTCATGTTGTAAGACCTACAGAATGCCTTATCTCTTTTAAATAAATATTTGTTTTATTAACTTACCGATCAATAGCTTCAGGTCTAATATTATATCATATTATCTACTCTCTTTCGTGTTATAACTTGATTCAGAAATAACTATTTTCTTCATTATCGTGTCTGGTGTCTAGAATATCGAATGCCTAGCTATAGGACCGTAACTCGTTGCTTAACTTTTTTGTACTGCGTACATCTACTTTAATATTATGCTAGTACCATAAGTCACATAATTACTTGCCATTTTTGCTTATTAACTTGCCGAAAAACTACTTTAGGTCAAATATTACATCTTATATCGGCTTATTATCTCTCTTATTATAATTTAATTTAGTAATACTAGAAGGAAGTAAATATTTTTTGCTACTGTGTTAGTAATTATTTAATAATTTTGAGCTCAATTCGTGTTTACTTATAAATAATTACAGGCGATATTTGAATATTTTTACATCATTTATTTAGTATATCTTTATTAGCTTTCTATTGGTATAATAATATAATCGCTGCCATGGAATTAATTTAGAATATTTTTAGTAAAGAAAATAATTCCTATGTAGGAAGTTTCGTGATTGAATGCGTTTAGTCAGAACTTCAGTAATTCAGCATTTAGTTATATTAATGTTTTAAGACCTAGATTAAGATTTAATAATCTGATAAGTCAGATGATAAATATTTTAGTGAATCTTCTCATTACTTTGTGGGTGATACCATAAACTCAATTTAGTTTGGAATCTGATTAATTGTTTTAATGCAGTTACATCTGTGGAAGTTTTTCATATTTAAATAAATAATTTAATTGGAATCTTGATATTTATTTTGGTAAGCTATAGTCAGGAAAGTAATCAAATTTTATATCTTATCTTCAGTTTTCTCGACGTTCTTATATGTTTCTAAACTTTACTAACCTAATTTCAATTATCAAGCATCACTCACATATTCCTATTCCTAAATTTAGTGTCGCCTTCGCCTAACTGCCAACTCTTCGACTCACGCCTTTAATTAAAATTAAAACCTCTGAGTGAACCTGGCATATAAAGCGTTTGTTAAGCACGTGTTACAGGTTTCACGAAATAATATTTTGTTAAACTTCTTAAACTAATTATAAAAAAAATGTTCTATTCCAGGCAAATTTAAGAGGTCTTTTGTTCATAACAGATTGTAGGTCAAAATTTTTATTAAATGTTAATAAACCAGTGATATTTCTTTTGGGCGGGGAAGTATAGCATACCAAACCAAACAGATATTGAGAGGATTACATAACACTGCGGCTTTTAAAATTTACGAGCACTTACAATTCACGATAAAATTAAATTTAGTTTTCATCAGAAATCTGCATATTCCCGGGCTGCTCTTACAAACCACAAGAGAATAATGTAAAATACAGGTCACGAAAACATTGTTGCCTTTTCCTTATGTAGGGGCAACAGGAGAATATTAAGTCTATGGTGAAAATTGAATTAGAATAACATGAAGAAAGCAACCATAATTCAATTTTTAGACTTGACTGAATAATTAAACATTTCTTTTAAAATTCTTCGTTTCTTTTATTTCCTTAGTATAGAAATTAATTTTCTCTTCAAGATTGAAAAATCATTTGGCAATTTTCTGAAATTGTTAAATAACCAACATTACTTTTAAAGACTAGATCAAAGCCACGCTAGACGTGAGAAAAATATGAGTTCAATCTAGAGTTTTGTTATAAATATTAATTCTTACCTATGAGCTGTAAAAGAAGAAATATTTTCTTGAAATATTGCAAAAGATAGCAATACCTCTGAAAATAAATCATTTAGAAAGCCAGCACCTAGGCTGACAACACCATTACATCGAAAATTACACAGTTCCTGGAACGAAATAGGGCGTGAAATTGTAGCCAGAAATATGTGGCGTCACTTCCTACTATGCATCGCGGTCGACTCGACCTCTGTTTCCAACTCTCCAATAAATTACTGTATTTACCTTTCTCTTGTTTCCTGAATAATAATAAGAGCGTGTTTCTAATTTGTGTTTTGCTTGCAGATTTATTCGGCTGTGGACTGTAGATCGGCTTTCTAATTTTTCAGTGCCTTGCTCAGTTAAACCCGAACTCAATTATACTAAAAGATACATAATTTAACATTTCAGATATTACGATCAAAATATCTACTCTATTTTGACCAATGGATATCTCCGACATTATTAGGTTTAGGGAGATCTTTAAATACGTAAGCTTTTAATATTTTTCGTGAACCATCAGAAAAAAACAATTAAGAATCTATAGTGTACCCTCTTTGTTACCTTTTAATTTGATTTATCCATCTTTACCTCAAGTTAGAAAAAACTAAGAGTGAATAAAGTCAAGTTTTGAAAATTTATAATTAACGGTGCGTAGGCAGAACGAGCTGGCTTGAAGCATGCAAATTAGATCTTAGCTCAAATACCGGATAGCAAGGGGATTAAATTTGTTTAAAGACGCCACAAACTTGCAAACAGCGCAAGTCAGAAGATTCCAACTTATAATCTCAAGCTCGTTTTGACTTAGGCTTCGCAACAAAAAAAATGCAAACAATATCTAAATCAATTCTAAACAAAAAAAAAAGGATAACATGATTCAATTATTGAGCCCAATTAATTGAAATCAATTATACTTGCGAATTACTCTCCTTTTGGAACACTAGTGCTAAAAAATTGAACAGACAGATAGGTGAATAGGAAAATAGGTCTATTCTCATAAATTTGGCGAAATGATTTATTTCCTCGCAAAAAAAAGTTAAAGGTTTGACGTCAAGTCAATTATAATAAAAAAATATAATAATAAAACTGTTGTACTCTGTGATGCTTAAAATTGTACCTAGCCGTAGCGATTTAATCTAAAGCGATTGTGAGTAACTTTACACGACATTATATTTCAAACTATTGGCTTCAGTTGAGGTAATACCTTAACATCATAATTACTGAAACTAAATTTAAATGAAATATCAATTAACGGAGAAGACGACTGATAAAATAAAACGGAACCAACCTTAGCCAATCGTGGTAAGCAGTACGGAATTTTATGATGGTATAAGGTCACAATTAACTTTCATGCAGTGGCCGTCATAAAGTAGGGTTAAGTTAACTGTTTCAAACTGGCTTGAATCGAGTTTGTTTGCATGGTTATTTTTACTACTTTTTAACATTTAACACTAATTGACCCCGTTCCATTTAGGAAATTTCAGGAATCTCAAGAAAGTCAAGAGGAGAACATTGAGAAACGCTATTTCAAACAAAAAGAATAAGTAAGGACAAAACCTAAGAATTTGGTCAATAAATTGCAGTTGCACTGGAATTAGAATCTGCTACATTGTTAACAAGCACATTTTCGAAACCAAATTGGAATTGAAACTCCTGGAACCTACTTAATACTAAATATTTACTTTTGTTTAAAGCAAGTACCCACATAATTTTTTAGCGAAAACCAATACGGCTTCCGCAAACAGAGATCGGCAGGAGATATATTGGTTTATGTCACTCATATATGTAGTAGGGCAATTGAGAACTACGGAGAATATCAAGCGATTGCGTTGGATATTTTGAAGGTATTTGACAGAGTTTGGTATGACGGTGTGTCCAGCAAACTGCCGTCCTTCGAACTGCCAGCGATTCTCTGCAACTGGCTTGCCAATTTCTTTAAGAACCGATCTCTGCACGTTGCAGTTGATGGATACATGTCAGACACATTTACCATTAATGCGGGAGTGCCTCAGGGTGCAATACTCTCACCAACTTTGATTCTCAAATATATATTAATGACTTGCTGACGGAAATCAATAATCCTGTTTACAGTTTTGTAGATGGCAGTATCCTTATCTCCCAATTTAGATTTAAAAAACCTTTACCAGCGACTTATCACCGCGGACAAGAGCAGATTACAACATTTAATTAAGATCTATAGACAATTTGAACCTGGTGCAACAGGAATTTAGTTCAGTTCAATGTAGCAAAACCCAAGCAGCCACGTTTACCATGAAAGCCAATACTACGAGCTCTGACATTATTATGGCAGGATCACCATTCCTTCATCCTCGTCAATCGGACTCCTGGATGTCTCGGTCAAAAGCAATATGTCCTGGCATGATCACGTTGCTAACATCGCAAAATCAGCCTCGCAGAAGCTTGGTGCGCTGCTTTGCAACAAAAACTGTATGCACCGCAGCAGCTGATCTTGCTCTCTAAAGGGCAATTAAAACCGTGCTTAGAATATTGCCCACACTTTTGGGGTGCCGCAGCTAACCACACCCTAAAGTTGCTGGATTTCATTCAGAAGAGAGCTGTGTGTCTCGTCGCCGACCTGTAATTGAACCGTAATCTGTATAGTCTGGAACACCGCAGATATGTTCACGGCAGATGTTCCCAGGATGATACCGCTCCCTTTACAAGGACTCCTTTATCTGGCGCACTGCATTACTGTGGAACTCACTCCCAGGGCATCTGTGGCTCCGTAATTAAAACTTACAACTTGCAACTATTCAAGAACCGTGTCAATTAATACCTTCGCACACACACTGCTCGTCGAGTGCCATAGGATCTCCTTTTAGTGTGTGTGCCACTGCCATAAAAAAAGACCATAATTTTATTATGTAAATCTTCGCCCTTTTTGGAACACTCTAAAGTAAAAGGACATTGGCAGAACCGGTGGCTGAATCAGTACAAGGGCAGGGGGGCGAGAATGTATATCGCTAGATTTTACCCGGAATTATTAATATAATATGACGATACTACTTTTGTGTCCTTTTTTGAAATTTAAATAGCAGATTAGTAGCTGTAATAATTTAATATTAATTAGTGACGAAGTATATGGTAATTTCTGGGCCGCTATAATAGTTATTGTTTTTTTATCATAGAGTTAATATGTAGGAAGCATTTTAAAATATCTCTTACAATTTGAGGATTGAACATCATTTAAAGGGCATATTTATTTTTTCAAGCTCAAAATTAATTTTGCTCGCATTAGTAATACCATTTGGATGTATTTTAAAAAAGAAGAAATTAGATATGCGTATAAATTACACACAATTTTCCTTTATCAACTTGCAGTCAAACACCAGTGCATGATATATTCATTCTCATAACAAGCTGCATTGAAATCATTTCAGCTAACCGGATTTAATCCGCGAATCGATTTTCAATCAATCTTTTGCGTCCAGTAGGTACCTACCGTTAGCGACGTATATCTTAATCTACTTTTGCTGATTGAATTCGGATAGAGAAATACGTTCAATTTCGCTTCAGTTTTCTCATTTAAGTATTTTATTCGGCCAACGAAAAATGCCAAATCATTTAAAGTCTTTATAGCTCTAATTAAAACTGGGAAATATGTCCCTAATGTATTACTCTGAAAGAGCTGCTCAAGGGAATTATAGATATATATCTGAATAAGATAAGAAACTAAAATGATTCGATAAAATATTGTAATCTACTAAAATGCATAAGCTACTAATTAAATATCGCCCGGTCCTAAGTTTGAACTTGAACTTGGAAATTGTTATATAAACATTAAAGGCAAACTATAAACAACGCGAACAATCAACGGGAGCGATTATGAACCTTAAGCGAGCAATGGTCATCACTTTTTATAATATAAAAACGCAACCGATGCTTCAGTTTGGCAGGCTTTTATCTCACCTAAAACTAGCTCCCATGTTAGCTACATAGCTGCCTTCGGGTTCTATCCGCTTCTAGGTTAGCTACATAGCTGCCTTTAGGTTCTACTCCTTTATTCCTAACCCAAACCTAGTACCGGTTAGCCACACGGCTGCTGAGTCTTGGGGTTTCATAACCGCAGTAGTAAAAGTCAAATCGATGATGGTAGTCAGAGTTCTCAGAGAGATGTCTCTAAGTAAATAGTTAAAAAGTTTAGTGAAATATTCTAGTGCTCTTAAATAAAACTCAACATAAAACTCTTAAGAAAAACTATAATTATAAGACAGTGACCAAAGACCTATAAACAATTAAAAACCATACCTCAAATCGAGAAAACCATACCGAAAATCGGGTCTAATAGAATCTTATTACATTTCTGACTAATAGACATTGTTAAAGTTTTATCATTAAGTCTTTGACCAATAGGCATTGTTATTGCTATAACTAAAAGTGCTTTCTTTATCATCTCTTCTCACCCGTCGTAAATTTAGTTCCCGACCCTCTGAACTATACCCCTGCACGCTGAGCAAGGCGTGTCATCACAGATAAAACATACAGTGGCGGATTGAGGGAAACGTTAATTCTAACCAAGAGACCCCGTCATTGTACTAATCGTGACACAACTCTTCTCTGAGACGTTGTCATTTCTTTTTATTCGTGGCAATATTTTTGATAGTCTGTTAATTACACAGAAATTAAATGTAGTTTTCTTCATATTTAGAGCAACATATTTCCTTGCGTAGAAATATATTGTTGTGACAGGGAACGAGTAAAATAAATTAATTTATTAATTCATTATTAAAATTTTATTTAACAGAGCACGGATTAAAAATAAAGCGAGGTACACATCAATATGACTAACGACAATGCTTCTGGTTGCCATAGTAACGAATCAAAATGAAGGTAGCCTGTTGGCCAACTGATAAAAGTAAAAATTTCAATGCTCTTTATCTTCTAATTTTGTTTAATTAATTTCACTATTTCACCTCAGATTAGGAGAAACTGAGAATGAAATAAGTTAAGTGAAAGTAAGTTACAATTAACGATGCGTAGGCTAGAACGAATTCCTTCGAAGGGTGCAAATTAGGCGCTACCTCAAATGTCGGAAAATAGGGGGTATATTTCAAGAGGCGCCACCAACTTGTAGACGGCACAAGTCACCAAATCCCCAAGTTGTAATCTGAAGTTCTTTTGGGTTAGGCTTCTCACAAAAAGGATATACATAATAAAACCGACGTTGGAGGCCAGAAATTTGCCGAAAAAATATGAACAATAAAAGAAGAAATTATATCTATTTAAATTTATCATAATCTTGGCGACCTGGTTTGTTTCCTTACAGATAAAATCTAAAGTCAATTAAAACAAAACCCTAACTAACCTGTTGTCCTCGGTATTGCTTAAAAATATTCCTAGCTCTAGCGACTTAATCTAAAGAGATGGTGAGCAACTTTACTTGGAGTTATGTTTGGAATGATTTACTTCACTTGAAGTAAAACTGTGACCTACTAAAATGTATAAACTACTAAGTAAATATTACACTGTCCTAAATTTGAACTTAAACATGGAAGATATTATGTACACATTCAAGATAAATTATAAACAACGCAAGTGTAACGATCAGAAAATTTTATTATATAAATACCCAAGCGAACCATCAGTTCGTCAGACTTTGGTTCTCACCCCAAACCAATTCCTTACAGCACACATTTGCTTGCGTAGGGTCCAACTTGCAGCCTAATCTATTAGCTAGAACCCGAGCTTCGCAGCACACATATGAATAGCCTTGAGATAGTACCCACCTAAGTAGTACAGTCGAATCTACGACCATTTTTTCAAAGCTCTAATTTCAAAAGAAAATCTGTCAAAGAGTTAAAGTGCAGTGTCAACTCTGAGTAGAATTAAACTATAAATAAATCACAACTCTTTAACTTTCTTATAAACAGTGACCAAGATACAATTCCAAGTATACCTCAACCGAAAAGACACGCACATTGTCATAATCTAGTAAAGTGTAATCTTTTCTCACCTGACGTAGATCGATCCATAATCTGAGCTACATCACCTGCATGCCAATCAAGGCGTAGCGTCGCGAAATACAGTCCGTAAGTCATCATAAAGTAAGTAAACTATACCTTCAATTCAAGGCCATTATCGAGTTGCCCGCATTTAGTTTTTAAGCATGGCAATTCCTGAGCATGATAAATAAAAAAAAAACTGAGAGGATTAGATTGTCAATGTCACGTATCACAAGATTATTTGTAATCCAAAGTCGAAACAAAGGAAATAAATTATTCAGTTTAGCTTGACATGATATGAAATGACGACCGCGTTATGTCAATTAACAGGAGAACGAATTATTTAAGACTGACACGTTTACCTATTGCGGTACCCAAGAAATTATAGATTAAGCAACAAGTATATACCAAATAATACGGATAAAAATAAACACTAAATAATCAGTGCCTAGACCATGGGTCCACTAGAACGTTATATCAACTAGTAATATTGTGATTACAACATATTAAACAAAGGAGCACCCGAGAAATCTATAACAATATGAATATACTCTAAATTTTATTGAAAGAGTCATCTTTGAATAAGAAGAGAAGCATTACAATTGCATTAAGTAAACACCAAAGTATTCTTACGTTTTTCCCGTGGGTTCTTAACAGAATTACAACTTTGCTATTTTCAACTAATACTCTCTTTATTCACTACCACTGTATACAATTTAACTCACTAAACTAGTCTTATAACTTTACCACTAATATCTATTCAACACTCAATGATTAACTGAACTAACTGACTAACATTCGCCTTAGGTGTGCGTATATATAATCTCAAATCTATCACGAATACTCGGAAAGTATTCCGAGGCCACTCTATTATGATCTCGACGAGGCCATCGAGATAATTTCAGCGATCCTGAATCTTCGCGACCGGCCGGGCGATGATTCATAACGACAGAGAAGCGAGCGGCACGGCGCGCGGCGGCTAGTTCTATAGGGTAGCACAAAAATGTTCGGACGGTTGTTAGTCGTGACAGTATTCTTACTTAGTATAGAGCTCTATATGCGAAGAAAGGAAACAACGGCTTAGGTCTTAATCACGCGACGCGCGGCGGTGTAGCTTAAGCAGCAATTCAACATAATAAAATTAATATGATTAACTGGCTTCAGGGCTCGATCTGCTGGGCTGATCAACTCATGGGCAACTCCCCAGGAAACTTCCAGAAGGAAACGTACGCGATCCAACTTAATGGACTCTTTTACGCCTGCCTACAGGACAGGTCATCTTTTTTTTATGGCAGTGGCACACACACTAAAGGGAGGCCCTATGGCGCTCGTCGAGCGGTGTGTGTGCGAAGATGTTGATTGACAAGGCTCTTGAATATTTGTAAGTTGTAATTAGTGGGAAACAGATGTCCTGCGAGTGAGTTCCACAGTGATGCAGAGCGCCAGACAAAGGAGTTCTTGTAAAGCGATGTTCTAGGTGTTTCCAGTTGTACGACAAACTGGTGCCGCTTGTCGTGACTGTCTGACAGGAGCTGCCAGGGGCGGGATGAGGCGGACCAAATCCTGGGAACATCTGCCGTGAAAGTATCTGTAAAACAGAGATATCTCGGCTACATGTCTGCGGTGTTCCCGACTATCTAGACTCCTGGTCAACTCCGGGAAGACGCACAGTTCTCTTCTGAATGGAATCCAGCAGCTTTAGGGTGTGCTTTGGTGCGGCACCCCAGATATGTGAGCAATATTCTAAGCACGGTCTTATTTGCGCTTTGTAGAGCAAGAGCAACTGCTGCAGTGTATAGGGTTTTTTGTTGCGAAATAGCGCACCAAGCTTCTGGGAAGCTGATGTTAGCAACGTGGTCATGCCAGGACATATTGCTGTTGACCGAGATACCCAGCAGTCCGATTGATGAGGATGAAGGAATGGTCGACCCTGCCATAATGATGTCAGGGCCCGCTGTATTGGCCCTCTTGGTAAACGTGGCTGCTTGGGTCTTTGCTGCATTGAACTGGACCAAATTTCGGTCGCCCCAAGTTTGAACTTTCTCCAGGTCTTGATTAATTGCTGTAACCTGCTCCTGTCTGCGGTGATGAGTTTCAGTCGCTGGTAAGGGTTTTTCTGATCTAAAGTGGGAGACAAGGATACTGTCATCTGCAAAACTGTAAACAGGATTATTTGTTTCGGTCAGCAGGTCATTAATATAGATGAGGAACAGAATTGGTGAAAGTATTGCGCCCAGAGGCACGCCCGCGTTGATGGTGAATGTGTCCGAGATGTGTCCATCGACTGCAACGTGCAGAGATCGGCTCTTAAGGAAACTGGTCAGCCAGCTGCAGAGAGAGACTGGCAGTCCGAAGGACGGTAGTTTGTTGAGCAGTCCGTCACGTCAAACTCTGTCGAATGCCTTTGAAATATCCAACGCAATCGCTCGAGACTCTCCGTAGTTCTCAATTGCCCTACTCCATATATGAGTGACATAGGCCAATATATCTCCTGTTGATCTCTCTTTGCGAAAGCCGTATTGATTATCGCCGATTATTTTATTGTTCTCGAGGTACTTGAGTAGTTGCTGATTGACTACACGTTCCATGACTTTGGAGATTATTGGAAGCAAGGCAATTGGACGATAGTTTGAGGGCTTAGTTTTCTTACCTTTTTTTTGGAACAGGTTGCACTCGAGCAAATTTTCCCTTTTCCGTAAGAGAGAGAAAAAAGCCTGGAAAAAACGGGTGTTAGTTCGTTGGCGCAGTTCTTTAACACGATGGCAGGCATTCCGTCCGGTCCTGCTTGCCATGCCTTTTACGTATCTAGATTTTTAAGGATTTTACGAATATCACGGTGATGAAATTTGACTTTTGCCATGGTAGTGTTGATGTTCGATATGGTGGGGAGAGTCTTGCCTTGAAAGACGTCTAAGGTAGAGTGCGAAGAATACATTTTGGCAAGCATGTTTGCTATTTCCTTGGCTGTAGTCGCCGTGATGCCACGTTCGTCTGTCAAAGGTGGGAGAGACGTTTCTATAAAGTTGTTACTTACTGCCTTTGCTACCGACCAGAAATTCCTGGAGCCACTGGGGCATTGCAAAAGTTTATTCCTGATCCTTTGATTGCGTTTGTCCTTAGTTTCGTCGATAACACGCTTGCATTCGTTTCTCGCTTCGACAAAATAATTGCGATTTTCAGCGGTCTGATTTTGCTGCCAGTACTTGTAGGCTTGCTGTTTCCTACCCACGGCTCTTTCGCATCTGCTGTCGAACCAGGGCTTTCCTTTTGATGGTAACTTGATGGAATTTGGGATGTATGCTTCCATTCCTGAGGAGATTACTTGGTAGGTAAAGTAGAAGGAGGGCGGGTAGTACACATTGATTATATACTTTTGTTTTAAGGTTTTGTAGATATCTTTTTTTAGGATATACCTAAATTTTCTGAATGCTTTCCAACCTAGTCTGACTTTTCTCTTGATTTCTACTGTTTGGTTTTTATTGTTGAGTTTAATAATTTGTCCCAGATATATGTATTCATCTGCTTGTTCTATTTTTCTTGTCTCAATCCCATTATGATGTCTTCATCTTTGTTCGTCATGGTTTTTGTCTTGGCATAGTTCGTATTTAGATCTTCCTATGGCTGCTGTATCTTGTTTTATCAGCATTTCCGTCAGTTCTTCTTTCTATCTGTTTTCAAACTAATACCGCCCACGTACCTTAGATTGGTCAGTCTTTGTTCACATATTTTTATACTTTTTCTTCTCAGTCTAATTTATAAAAAACATCCTCTAGGGCTTGGTTAAAATGTTTAAGTGGTATTTTGTCGCCCTATGTATTGATCTTGTTTCCTCATGGTTTATAATTATTGTTATTGTTGTTTTCCTATATATGCTGGTTATCAGGTTTGTTTATCAATAATCTATTCTTAATCAATGAGTTTTTCACTGCCCAGTGCTCAATACTGTCAAAGCCTTTTTCAAAGTCAATAAATGTAATATATAGTTGGAAGTGATATTCGTTGGCTCCTTGTCATTTTGTGAAGAGCTTGTAGGTTACATTGAGGAGTGCTATAGGTCGATAGTTTTTTAGGTCGGTTCTATCTCCCTTCTTGCGTTGGATGATGGTTATGGATTCATTCCAGTCTTTTAGGAATCTTTTATCTTTCAATATTCTATTTAAGAGAGTAGAGAGTATTAATGACAGCTTCTCCACCTTATCCTAACATTTTTACCGTTATTTTGGTTTTGTGGATTTCATTCCTTTTAGTGCTCTCTTTATTTCCGATTTGCTTATTTCTGGTTGTATATAATAGTTGTGTGATATTTATAATATATTCATTATTATTGAGTTCTACGTCGTTCAGGTCTTTTATTTTATTTATTTCCTATCTCCCCAGCGTTGGTGTTAAGCTTTTCATATTTCTGTTATTCTCTATAACTACAAGCTCTTCACAAAATGCCAACGAGCCAACGAATATCACTTCTAACTATATATTGCATTTATTGTCTTCGAAAAAGCCTTTGGCAGTGTTGAGCACTGGGCAGTGAAAAACTCATTTAGTAAGAATAGATTATGGATAAACAAACCTGATAACCAACATATAGGAAAGCAACAACAACAATTATAAACCATGAGGAAATAAGACCAATACACAGGGCGACAAAATACCACTTAAACTTTTTAACCAAGCCCTAGAAGATGTTTTAAAAAAATAGACTAAGAAGATAAAGGTATACAAATATGTGGACAATCAATCTAAGATACGCGGACGATATTCGTTTGATAGGAGAGGAGAGCTGACGGAAATGCTGGTAAAACAAGATACAGCAGCCAAATCAAGACCTCAGTATGAACTACGCAAGACAAAAACCATGAAGATGAAGACATCATAATCAGATCAGATGAGACCAGAAAAATTAGAACAAGAAGATGAATACATATATCTGGGACAAATTATTAAACTTAACAAATAAAACCAAACAGCAGAAACAGAGACAAGTCAAACTAGGTTGGGCAGCATTCGGAAAATTAAGCTATATCATAAAAAAAGATATCCACAAAACCTTAAAACCAAAGTATATAATCAATGTGTACTCCCCGCCCTCACGTATGGATTCCAAATATGGACACTCACACAGAAAAACATGGAAAAAGTAACAGAAGTATAAAGATCAATGAAAAGACAAATGTTACATGTAACACCGATGGACAGAAAGAAAAATGAGTGGATAAGAAATAAAACGAAGGTTAGTTTAGAAGAGAAGATGCAAAAACAAAATGGAAATTCGCCGGTCACAGAGATAAGAAGACGCGATCAAACAAAAATATTTTAAACTGGAGACGTGGGAAAATAAAAGGGATAGAGAAAGACCCAAAATGAGATAAGCGTACGATCTGAGGAAACACACTGGAGGAACAAGATGGATGAACATGGCGACAAACAGGGAAGAATGGAAAAGAATGTGGGGAGGGCTATGTCCAAAAATAGACCGAAGATGACTAAATAGATAGATAGATAGGCTAGGACCGAAATATGATGGCATTTATGATGGTATATCTTCTACCATGAACCAAAATTATAAAATAAGGTAAGATTAAGTGGCGTGTTGTTGGTTGGTCTACATGGTTATTTTATTTATTTTTTAGTTTTGAAAACTCTAATCAACTTCGTGTGTTCTAGGAAAACTAAACAAAACTCAAAGAAAACTCGAAGAGGAAAGCTTGGATTACTAAATAAACGTTGAGAATTTTGCTTTGAATGTGGCCAATAAAACCCTGTTAATAAGGATGTTAAAGAATATTCACTACATCCAGCAGCGTATGTAATTCATAAAAATTACAACAAAATGTGAGTCTGTTTAAGTAATATCTCTAGGGACTGAACAGCATTGATAAGCGTCCTTGAAACAAAAGTGATTTTCAAGCTCCTGAAACCCAGTTAATACTAAATATTTACTTCTATTTAAGACAGACATAAATGTGGCCTTTTTCTCCCTTTCCGGAAAACATTAAAATAAAATGATATTGGCAAAACCTATGGCCTAACCTATTATATAAATTTTTAAAATTTCCCAATTTGTTATAAAATTTTAAAGTTGTTAGAATTTTTATTATAATTTTTTTATAAACCGTAAATATTTCTTAACTAAATAAATTCACTACTTCTCAGGCCGTTATCTCGTTAATGGTTTATAATAATACTATGGGTGGCTACAATAACTAGTGTTTTCTATCTCAACAATCCAGGATTTTATTGGGCTCTCCGACTAGCACTACCAGATGCCGTAGAGTGGTGTGGGTAAAATAAAAATAAAAAGTAATTAAGCGCCACCTGTTTTTGGCCCCAAAGCAAAATCCTGGATACGATTCCCAAAGGAACGCTCCCCGGTCCAATTACCGAACGCACTCACCAGGGACAACTGACACGTCTGACAGTTGACCACCAGCTTCTTTTCTTAAAGTCAGTTTAGTATTGGAAAAACATAAACAAACCGATACAAACATATAATTCCGATGCGCTTCAGTGTATTATTAGTCCATTGTGCGTTTCCTCTTTTTAAGAACACAACAAGTGATGATTGAAAATTCGCTAGAATAATAGATACATTGTTAAATTATGAGCTAAGTTAACCTGTTAAATTACGAGTCGTTAAATTGTTATATTACCTTACCTAGATCGAGAGTTGGTGATATTATAATATGCAATATTCAGTATTGAAAATTAATAGTTTAGTTGGTTAGCTGCAAGGAGTTAAAAATGGAAATGTTATAGTTAAGTTAAATCCGGTGAAGAGATTCGGTCAAACTCTAAGGAGTATTTAGTTACTTATTTAGCAAGAGCAAGAATGTCACAAGAATTCAAAGTTTATACGGGGCTCGCTTAAAAATAGACCGCATAGAGGTACGACATTAAAAAGATAGTATTACGAACTGCGTTAAATACCGGGTGTATTCCTGAGGTAACACACTACACAGACAAACCTGAGATTCCTGTGAAGCAAACGGGAGGCTGATGTTGGAGGTGCTCGGCAGGCACTGAGGTGATACAGCAACAATCCAGGCGGCAATTACCGAAATATCCAGACGTAACCAATAAAAAAGGCCTACAAAAGAACCGAGACTAAGAAAGCTGTTCTCCGACAACACTTCAGGTAGGTACATAAAGCAATATTTCATTGTATAATTAGGAATAGCAATAGGTATGAAGAAAACATGCCAAAAGATGTAAGAATAGTTAAAAGGAACACTTACCAATGAGTTATCAGTGGCCTTTCACACACAAAATCAGGAGTTTAGATGGTTTAATCAACTTTATATTAAAATTAGCACCGGGTTACAATGGTGCAAGACTATTCTATACTTGCCACCAGTTATAAAGTCTCAAAATCAACTCCTTAAAGTAAAATCGGCAAGAAATGCCAAGAAAATCACGAGACAGCACTGTAGTAGCTTTCTTCAGACGAAAATATTCGAATGGTCTGTTCTCACCATTTTCTTTGTTAGTAACTTAATAATACCTTTCTCTATTGCATCTCCAATTAAATTTATTAAAATTAATGTACAGGTCAGTTATCAAAACAATAATGAAGATCTAAATTGTTGCAAATATGAGTGGTATGGAGTAAAATTATTGTTTCCTGGAAGGTTTGTTGTAAGGTCTTTCTGTTTTTACAGATACTTTTCATAATTCATAATCCATCATAGAGCTTTTACTGTTTTATTGTATTTGCTAACCATTTTCATTTTTAGTTTTTTGCTTTTCTTGAAAACGGTGTCCGAATAGACACCGAATCGACGAAACTAGGTACACATTTCATTAGGGTCACTAAACTTGCACTTGTGCAGTTTACATCCTTGAGCCGGGGCCGAAGTGGCTCTATAACAATCCAAACAAAATTTCAATCATTTGTGGAGCCAAAGGCAATCAATTCCAGGGTAAGAAAGAAAATGGTGTCTAACAGTTAAATTTTATTTGAAATTAACCAGTCTACAGTTTATATAAGAGAAATTTTGTATTTAAAATTTAAACTTCCGATCTTTGGGTAACATAACGATTACCTACTAAAAAGAATATAGGAACCCTAAGCATTCAATACACTATTACTCAATAAATTAATTTACAAAGCGAAATTAAGGAAGAGGCGAATAAACATATGCTTGACCTGGCAATATATGTGAATTTGCCAATAGGCTGTGAGATTCATTTAGCAGAACATTCTGAGATCTAATTATTATTTTCTTTACTTTTCCAGAGTTTTGGCTGATCCATGGGAAAACTCAGTTGGCAAAAGTGATCAACCCTTAGTTAAAATAGTGAAGGTGATTTGATGTAAATTATCACTAGAAAATAAATGCATTTGGAGATACCAATTTAATTTTTATTCGATCTAAATTTTAAGAATTAGGCTCTAGTAAGTAAGATTTATCCTGCTTTTATTTAAAAAAATGGCATACTGAATTATTTCATTTAATGGATTATTTTCAAACCGTAACAAACCACTACAGCCAGAGGAGAATGTAAATCACTGGATTTTACGTGGAATTAATTTGAGAGGTATCAATATGCTATGTACTGTGGCCGATTATAACGATACTGTTCCTATATATGCCTTTCTCTTGAAAGCTAATTAATATGTAAACAAATCCCACGACCACTCTTCATTCATTATTCTTAACAGAATGGTGGTAGGTGAAATTAAACTTTAACTAACAATCAAGTATGTTATCGTTTTCTGTCCATTACAAAATATAGCGTGCAAAAATTAAAAAAATTGTTGAGTAACTGCTTTACAAATACAGGCATAAATTGATTTTCAGCTCCTTGGCGACATGCACGCATGCTTTAATTTAATGAAAATAACTGCGAAATATATATTTTTACTTTTCGTAAACATTTTTTTCAGTTATTATGTTTTGAAGTAATTCGCGAGTAAACTATGGTAAAACTATATTAAACAGTACCATAAAACTATTATTAAACAGTACCATACATCACGGAAAAATGCGCAAATTAAAATATGGAATTGTTATAAAATGCAAAAGGGAAATTTTCTCTCTCATAAACTCATAATTAATATGTGGTGATTAGGGACAAACAAATCCTTTTGATGTTTCTTTAAAATTTGACATATACGACACCACTAATCAGTAGCACTATCTTTTCATAAAAGTTTGAATAGGATATCAGTGAGCATAAAAATATCAATTTAATAAAATCGAATAGAGAAAGTTCTCGTCTCCATGTTTGAATAGGACAGTCATTGGGCGGAATTAACTGTGAAAGAGATATGTGATTTATATAAAAATAAGTAACTGAGTGGTAATCATAATGAGCCGGTTAATCTATATTTGCCCAAAAGATATATAAGGTAGCCCATTCAATTGTTAATAAGTCTATGCTATTTGTAGAGTAAACACATTGCTGTTAAAATTCATACATGCTATATTATTAACTAAACAACAGGATCATGTTCGATTTTATGTCTATTATACATTTTCATACGCTATAGCTTTCCCTGCCAAAACGCGATAAGGGCGACGGCGACGTGTCAACCTGACTTCAAGGCAGTAATCTGAAGTCAAACTTATTCAAATAGGATCGGCTTTAATCTTTCGTTGTGACACTTGCGACTTCCGATAAGAGGATTTTGAATTTCTGCAGCGTTACCGCGCTAAACACATTCCGATTGATAGTTGAATGGATTACGCTAGATTAGTTAATTATTGTTGGGCGTACGCGGCATGATGTTTAGCAATGCGAAATGTTGAGGTAAGCCAATTAACAATGAATAATTCCCCAGGAATTGCTGTGATGCTATAGTAAATTGCCAACCTTGAATAGATGGAAGATCGTATAAACCATATTGTGTATGCATTATGATATAAAATCGAAATACCGATTTATCAATAGTTTCTGATTTAATAATGCACTGAAACATGTATTTACATGGCTCCATTCATTTAAATGAATATATTATTCTGGGTTACGATGATAAGCAATATACATGCCCGACCACAAGTACCTCGAAAATTTATCGTCCGTTTAACATAATTTTGCAAAACATATTTTATAGAGATGTAATACATACGCGAACGTATTAATGTAATAACATTGCGCCAGTAAATTCAGCGCATTTTTTACGTCGCTATGCATATTTACAAAGGCAATGTTAACAATATACTATATAGTACCACCAATAAAGACAATGCGAAATATTAATATCAAAATAATACTAACATACCTAAATTATGGAATAGGTCTTTGTTTAAAGGAATTAGCCAGTGCGTAAATATTGCTGAAACCGCGAAAACATGGAACTAGATCATGCAAACTGTTATAATATATCTAGTCTAGATTGAACCGGCAATAAATTACTATTGGACATAGACGGCACATTTGTTTTTATACCCTTTATTTAAATAAAATATAATAAATATGATGGCCCATGGAGTTTAGTAAGTATATACAGCACTGTTAGCAGAGTCGTGCAAATCTATTTCGTCTCATTTATTCTGATACCGATGTATTTTGAGCACTTTTACTTTCTTCCCAGTACGTTCTTCATCTAGGCAAAGACACATAATCGGAGAGGAGGAAAATACCAATAAAGACATAGATGTCGTCATTGGTTCCCCCCTCGGGGAACTTGTAACCCCTAGAGGGCGCGTCCCCAGGTGGCGGGTAGGAGAACGCTTCTCAGATATGAGTGGTAGGAGGGAAATCAAATACCTCCCGTGGACCAACAGGTAAGCAGCGTCGGATCCAGAGTGGGCGGCTGCAAACAGCGTCTGCCCTCATGTTAGAGGCGGCTGAAATAAAAACAGTGAAGGTAACGGGAAACCACACTGTTAACATTTCCCAGGATATTGCTATGATGAGAAAAACAAAAGCGACGGCCCTTAGTCCCGGGCAGCCCTTTGATGGGCAAGGGGTGCTAAGAATTCCCCGGCTCAAAATAGTAAAATCCACTGTAAAGATAGGCACATGGAATGTTCGAAGCCTTTATGCTGCTGGAAAATTTGAAAATCTTGTTCAGGAGACGCTTAAAACTGTCGATTATGGGGGTAAATGAATTGTGATGGACTGGTTCAGGAACATGCAGGCACAAAGACGGTATACTATATTACTCCGGGAGCAACAATGACGACCCACAACATAAAAACGGAGTAGGAATTTTCGTAACATCGAAATATATCCTTAACTTTGTTCCAATAAACGACAGAATAGTACTGTTATAGCTACACGCATCGCCATTTAATATCAACCTAATACAAGTATATACCCCTACTGCAGAGAAAAAGTATAACACCGATGTAGAAATTCTATATAATCAACTTAGTACAACACTAAAAAGCTTAAAATCCAACGTAATCACATATTTAATGGGTGATTTTAATGCCAAAATTGGTAAAGGTCGTATATTGGATCTAGTAAGGGAGTATGATTTGGGAGAAAGTAATGAACGAGGTGACAGACTGTTTGATTTTTGCCAAGAACACAATTTGGTAGTAACCAACACATGCTATAACTTACATCAACGTAGGCTGTACACTTGGAGAAGCCTTGGAGATAACCCAACACAAATAGTAAGAAATCAGACTATATTCTTACCAACAAAAGATTTAGGAACTCCATCACCAGAGTAACAACGTACCCTGGCGCGGATAATGGGTCTGACCACAACCCATTAGTAGCAGAGGTAAGACTAAAGCTAAAACAAATAGAAAAGAAACACCAGCAACAGAATCTCACGATTTCAGACGTCAACAAGAGTAAAATTGAAAAAGCTGTAAACGATTACATGAAAGAAATGAGAACGACCGAAGGTGTCAAGGAAACATTGAAATTATTTCGTGATCATATGACCAAGATATTGGAAGAACATAAAGTAACAACCAGACACAGGAAAGAACAATGGATGACGGAAGAAATACTAGATCTTATGGAGCAAAGAAGACAGTGCAAGGGCAAACCAGAAGAATACAGAAGAAAACAAAGAGAAATAAAACAAAAAATACGAACGGCTAAAGAGAGATGGATGACGGATAGATGTGGGGAAATGAAAGAGTTTGAAAGGAGGCATGACATGTTTAACATGTACAACAAAGTCCGGGAGGTTGCTGGCTTGTATAACAAGAAAGCTACTAACATACTAATGGATAACACGGGGAAAGAGAAATTCATGAAGTATGGAGCAGATATGTGACTGAATTGTTTGAAGACGTCAGGCCAAACATACAAGGTAATGCAAACCAAGACGAAGGTCCAGAAATTTTAAAATCCGAAGTCCTCCATGCCATAAAATCAGCCAAAATCAAGAAAGCAACTGGTCCAGATAACATCCCAGCAGAGCTCTTACAAATGATCCACGAAGATCACATCAGTGCTCTGGTTAAGTTTTTTTTAACAATGCATTACTGGTGAAATACCCGAAGAATGGTGAAGTCTGTTTTGTAGCACTTCCGAAAAAGCAGCGAGCGAAGAGGTGTGACGAATATAGATTGATTAGCCTGATGAGTCATACATTAAAGGTGTTTCTTCGCATAATACATGGAAGGATGAGAAGTCGATGCGAGGGGGACCTGGATGAGTTTGGCTTTAGAAATGCACTAGGCACCCGGGAAGCGCTTTTTGCCCTAAATATACTTCTTCAAAAGTGTCGTGACCAACGCAAGGATATTTACGTATGTTTCATAGATTATGAAAGAGCCTTTGATAGGGTTCAACATGAAACGCTTTTAAACATACTAAGAACTTTGGGAATCGATGATAGAGACCTGAAAATTATAGAGAACTTGTATTGGAAGCAGAAGGCAGTGGTCCGAATCGATGGAAGACTAACCGATGAATGTTGCATTCAACGAGGCGTCAGACAGGGATGCATTCTCTCCCCGCTATTATTCAACATCTACTCGGATATAATCTTTAAAAAGGCTTTGCATGATAAAGACCTTGGCGTGAAGATTGGCGGTGAACTGATTAATAACATTCAATATTCCTACGATACGGTCATCTTGTGCGATAGTAACCAGGTCCTTCAAGAGTTGTTAGATAGTGTAAACACGACAGGAAGGGAATTGGGTGTGAAAATAAATGTCAATAAGACAAAATTTATGATATTCAGTCACCAACCGCACGACGATGCTTCCTTATAGATAGACCAATAAAACATTAAGAGAGTTACCCAATTCATATACATTTGTTGTTATATCACATAACATCTAGTCCCTGATAAAGAGATAAAGTGCAGAATTGAAGCAGCTCGCACAACGTTTCTGAGAATGAAATAATTTTTTTCTAACGACAACTTAAACCTAAAATTACGTCAAAGAATGATCAAATGTTATATTTGGTCCGTGTTGTTGTATGGAGCAGAGACTTGGACTCTGAAGGCTGCTACGATCAACCGACAGGAAGCGTTTGAGATGTGGTTGCATAGAAGAATGCTTCGAATACTCTGGACAGCTATGCAGACCAACGAAGCAGTATTAAATAGAGCGAATGCCGTCCGTGAATTATTTGTCACTGTTAAGGTGAGAAAGATATCATACCTGGAACATGTCCTTAGAGGAGACCTATACAAGGTGCTCCAGCTTATAATGATGGGTAAAATCGAAGGCAGCCGAGGAATTTCAAGGAAACAGATGTCATGGCTGAAAAATATTCGCGATTGGACTGGAATACGCAGTGCCGAACAACTATTCAGATTAGCCGAAAACCGCCAACAACTCGCCAATGTAATTGCCAACGTTAGGGGGCCTGATATGGCACCGAAAGAAGAAGAAGGTAAACAATTGTCTTTATTTTGATTGACAGCATTCAAAGTAAAATATTGTACGATATATGACAATAAAAATGTTACTAAAAATACACTCTAAGATCCAAGGCCAATAATGACCCACGCAAAATTATGGTAATTTCTTATTGGTTAAATTAATGGACTTCAAATATTCTTTGTGAATTTACTGGAAGTGATGTAGGTAAAAACAATACATTAAAATATGATACATACGTTCTCAGAACATTTCACAAAACTGGAAAAAGGTAGAGAATTTTCACCGTTTTATTCATGAAGCATATCCGAGCTCGTCTCTAAATTTCTAAAATTATCTCTTGGTTCATTATTACCTTCAAAGTAAAATGTATTCCAGAAAGATAATTGATTCTGGTTAAAGTCAGGATTGCTGAATTGTTCATATCCCGAGTCAAAACCGGTGCTGCCAGAAAAAAAGATCAAGAGATGGAATAAGACCTCCGTCAGGGAAGTTTTAGGTCTTCTAATACTTGAAATTCTTTTAATTATTTTGCAGTTGTAAGCGGCCGCTTCTCGAAAAAAAAACATTTTAAAAAATGTTACTAAAAATTCACTCTATGATCCAAGGCCAATAATGACCCACGCAAAATTGTGGTAATTTCTTATTGGTTAAATACATGAACTTCAAATATTTTAAGTAATAGCTTCACATTTTGTTTATGTGTATTGGTGGAAAATAACGCACATCGCACATTTTTACTTATCAGTTATGTAACAAATCCATATTCACAGTTGAAATCTAAATCATGATAAAATGTAAAAATCAGTTTGTTAGATAGGTTATGTATGTATCATATACGTACCGTGTTGCCGGATTGTGCTTGGAGTAGATAGTTTATATTCCAAATAAGTCGCTATCAATATTTGATAAATTTGATCATTTTTTTAAGGGTGGATCTGTCGGAGTCATAGTTGAAATTCATTATGTTTCTCATATAATATATCCGGATATTTAAAATCAACTTCAAATACATATCCTCTTTCTGATGTGTCAGAAATATTGATTTTGTTTAAATCTTCAATTTCATTATAGTTTAACCAGGCGAAATTATTTGCTGGAAGATACTTCAACCATTGCATAACTTTAAACGTTAGTTGCATGAAAATATATAATATATTTACTTGATTCTGATGGATAATACATTGAAACAAATTTATTGTTAGCTAAAGATTTTCTACTTATACAAGTACTGAGTCCTGCCCGAACATTATTAAAAAAATGCAACATATCAGGGTCGGTTAGCAATTCTAATTCAACCCCAGAATAATGTAAACTTACATTAAAACTTAAACCTGGAAAAGTGTAATAATGTGCAGGATCTATGTTTTTCTAAAGTTTGCAAAAGGATCTGCAAGGAGTAACACATCAGATTTTAAATAAATGTCAGAATATTCTCCAATCGAGTTACGCTCAAATAAATTAAATACAACTTTGGCTTTATCATTCTCTTGTTCGGAAATATGTTCATCATTGCATCATTATAAAAATTATTTTATTTGTCAAATCTACCTCATTTATTAAGTTTTCAAAACTCATCGATATATTTATATGGAAAAACTCCTTTTTAACGAATATATTTAAATTTTTCTTTTCATTAAAATATTTTGATCTTCTTTTCACTGAAGATCATCAAGTGTTTCAGATAATTTTGCTAAAGAGTATAACAAAAACTGTAATAAATCTATAAATCTGATATGAAAATATTTTTTTTCAATTTGCCAGATTTTTTATCAAAATAGGGGCTGACATCAAAATGTTGTTCAAATGAAATATATATATTTTTATTTTGGGCCATTTTTTATTACAGATAAATGTTCGTTATTTTTGCATATTTTCCTAATAAATAAATGGGAGTCATAGTTCATCAAATTATGTAACATTATTGGAATAAAATCTGGTTGCTTGTAATTTAAATTAGATATAGAATGTGCAGAACCTCTATATTTTCCACATGATCACCAACTTTATCATCGTCAATATCTTCTTCTTCATACGTTAGGACTAGGTCCTGTGTTCTCTTCAATGGTTTAGCAATAACAATTGAGATGCTAAGGACCAACTTTCATACCATCTCGTGGGCGGACGACCGGGCGTTTTGAGGTATGTTGGTCGGTTTTCTTTTGCGATTTTGGCTAGCCAGGTATTTGGCATCCTGTTAACGTGGTCTCTGCATTCTCTTCCTCTGTTTCTTCTCATCTTACTAGAACCTGAACCCTACACATCTCTTATTTCCTCACTTCTTCTTCGATCCCATAAGGTGTGACCAGTGAATGATCTTAGTGTTCGCATTTGTGCGGTCCTTAGCAAGCGTTTCATTGCGGTGTTTTCGGCCCTTGTCTCTATTGCATAGGTAATAACTGGTCTTACGCATGTCTTATATTCTTAATTTGCTCCTGGTGCTCATGTGTCTGTTTCTTCAGATTATGTCTCTTAGGTATCCTGATATTAATGATGCATTTGCTGTTTGGGCTCTTACTTCTTCTTTTAGATTGCTGTTGCTTGTTATTTTTACCACTAGGTGGTTGAATGTCATTACTTGTTCAATGCTTTGATTATTGATTGCGAGTTTGCATCTTCTGGGTTTTCTAGATATGGTTAGGTATTTTGCTTTCTCTACGGATATTTGCATATTGAATCTCTTTGCGGTCTGTTTAAACTTATACAGCAGCCTTTGCACATTGTCCTCGTCCTCTGCGATGATCACTGCGTCGCCCGCATATCATACCATTCTTATTTCCTTATCCTCTCTCCCAGCTTGTTTTACTTCATTTATGATTTTGTCAATTATGGTGTTAAAAGGGTGGAGGTTTTTCCACATGCTAGAATTTTGAATTTTTAAAGTTTAGTTGAATGGTTTGGTTCATATGAATGTTTTTAGGTGGTCTTATTGGGATACGAAAATAAAACCTATTAAGATTCAAAAAACAAAAACCATTTTTTCTTCGTAACAATTTTATCTAGAACAGATTTTAACTTTCGCATTCATGACAAACAAACTTGTTTTT
>MU188682.1:0-38588 GCA_016904865.1 Pissodes strobi
GAAACCTTAAATTCTACTTACTGCTATGCAATTTCTTGAAAACCATCTCTTACGCAAAACAGACATAAAATTCCTAATTACTACATCGTAAGTATACTATTCGTGATTAAACCACGTAAAATGGCGGACTCCATTATCAGGATCAAAGCAATCTTATAGTCGGCCGTATCGTTCGACGATTTAGATTAAGTTTGTATCTTTTTTGCGTTGTTATAAGTTTTTTGATACAGATTATTTGCTAAGGGCAAGGTCTATTCTAGTCCCAGTTATCCTATAGTTATGGTTATCATAGAGGATCGGTAGAAACAATCAAATTTGTCCGTAAACTAATTTAACCTATTTTAATTTAGGGAGAGGATAGTTGTTTATGCAGCAGGCTAATTTCGCTACAGAGAGTGGCTGAAGAACCTATTTTTTAAATATTTAAGGATATACCACTTTGATTATATGTGTGGTTATTATTTTTAGTATCTAGTGTAAGCAAATGGGAATAAATCCCTCAACATCTGTTTTTTTGTTGATTGAGTTAGCTTGTGAGTAAATTTCAACCATCTCGAGAAAGAGCCTTTTGCTATAATTAGACTCATTACATAAAATTTTTGTTTCATTGTAGTTAAACAAATGTCCTGCATTTTTAGTATGCTCCGCTAAAGCACATGTATTTTTATTGAGTATTGAGTAATGTTCTGTTCTGCGGACACGCCCATGAAATTTAAATTTTTCATATATATTTAAATTGGCAACAATTTATGAACCGATTACTAAGCCTCTGACATCCATGTCCGAGGTAATAAAGCAAAAAAATAACAAGGTTGAACAAATTAAATATGCTAGTAGAATACAATCCGTGAAGTCATTACCGATATCCAGTCGGACATAATTATCGAAAACCTCAAGACCGATCGCAGAATGGCGAGAGTTCCCCGAAGAAAATCGTTGCGTACACCAACAAATGACTCGTTTGATCGCGACATCTTTGTCACACGAGGATTTGGATCGCCCTGAATTGAAGTATGATGCATTTTCGGACCAATCAAAACAATCGGATTCCAGGCGTGCACACTTCGCTTCATCAGAATTACCCATGTCTTTACGGTCCAGTGAATTGCTCTCAAGAGGTCTCGTGGTGCAGTGGTCAGATTCTGTAGTTGTGATGAGTACGGCCCGTGTTCGATTCCCCGGTGGCGAGAGATGTTTTTTTATCTTTTTAAGGTTATGTTTCTTTCCGTTTCTAAATTTAGGTTAGTTTTGAAGAGTTGCGCCCCGAAACGAGCGGAGGGCTATGTGTGAAGTTAACATTATTTTTTTAAATTGTCTGTTGATTGGTCCAAATTCTCGCCTTTGTCACACCATCTCCGTCAAACCAATCTAAAATGTCTGCAAGCACAACAGGAGGATCGGATATGGATGATGTGGTTCAAGCATACTCGGTTGGGTTAAAAAGTTAACCATCCCAATATGACACCGTATATTACAATAAAAAGGCCCAAAACTAAAAAATTTTTGGGTATATTGCAAATACGTTTTCCACCCCGAAAAGTGACACTATGGCTCGATGCTAAAAATCTTGCAACATTTGACTGGAATAATGAACTTTACGAGTTAATACACAGCAGGGGATGAAATGAGCTCCCACACAATTCAAACCTATAAAGATATTTTACAAATGACGAATGTAGCATACAATGACTATAATAATACCCATGGATTCAGGCGCACAAGCTGGGCAAAATATTTATATTGCATAGAGTTCTTTCCAAATCCTTATGTTTATTGGGATAATCCCGGTGGCCCGATTGCGATTATTGTACAGTTCCAAGGAGGCTGGCCATACCAACACGATAATGAAATAATGTCTCTTATCGAAGAACTTCGTGAGGAAGCATTAATTTATTAGCTTACACAGCAAAATCTGTGCATTGCTTAAAGAGGCGTGAAATGGATCCGATCCCTCAAAAATTCAAATTGTTATTAATGAACTGCATAGGGCCTCCAGAAAAACAGTTCTTAGAAGACACACGATTATTAAGGATATCGAGACTTGTGGAAAATAGATCTGCCAGAAATGCAGCAGCATGCAAATGGAAATGATGACTACCGATATATCCTAGTATTCCTACTATTCCTAGTGTGTATAAATTGCTTTCTTCAAATGCGTGTACATCAGCGCAATCAAGAACAAGACTAGTGTTGGAAGTTAGTAATGTCATGAAAAGCATTATTGAAGATGCAAAATCCACACCGGTCAATTGGCAAAGTGATCAAGGAAAGGAACTTTTCAATAATAATTCTCAAACTTGTCAGAAAATACAGTCGTACGAACTCTAGTTTTCAGATGAATACAACTCTTACCATCAATAACGAATCCATACAATAATAGGAAATATCGCACTATCGGTATTAAACCGATAAATGTTGAACCGAATACGTAGGTATATTGACGCATACAGTCATATAAAGGTCGTACTCAAAAGGTTAAATTTAGTTTGAGTGACTTTGTTCGTATAATCAAATACAAAAGCATATTGAGAATTAACGTTATTAATCCACCTACATATATCGTGGATTCCACGCAAGGATAAATAATCGAGGGATGTTTCTACGAAGCTGAGCTACAAGATACATAGCTCCGATGCCTATTTAGTAGAAAAAGTACTTCGTCGTCGTCGTCCAAAGAAACATATTAATCAATTGTTTGTGATTAATGGAACAAATGTAAATTTAAATAAAACTACATGATGTAAATTGTACTGTGTAGCAGAATTTATAGCTCCAGCGCTGAAACTCATCTTTAATTTAGCAATAAAAAATAATGAATTTCCTGAAATCTTAAAAAAAGCAGAAATAACCCCAGTCATTAAAAAGGGTAGCAAGAATGAAATAAAAAATTACAGACCCATTAGTTTGATAAATATTTTAGCAAAAATATTTGAATACTATACTTTTTGATGATCTTTCAGAATTTATATCACCTAAAATTAGTACAGGACAGCATGGGTTTCTTAGGGGTAAATCTACCTATAAATTTTTGGGGTCTTATCTTGCGGGTAGAGTCCAGTAGGTCAGGGTGGGCTCAAGTATCTCGGAGACTTTTGTGGCCAGTTCTGGTGTTCCCCAGGGAAGTAATCTGGGTCCTTTGCTTTATCAACCCTCTACCAAGATGCCTCACTTGTGCTCTTGGACTTATGTTTGCAGATGATTTTAAGCTTTACAGGATTATTAAGACTCAAGAAGACTGTGAACTGCTACAAAATGATAGAAATAAATGTGTCACATGGTTCCAGAATAACAAAATGTCTCTTAATGTGGAAAAATGTTCAGTTCTCACCTTTACTAGAAAAGGCAACCCTATTCTAAACAACTATCAAATTGGCGAGTCCACCCTGATCCGTGTTCCTGAAGCCACTAATTTGGGAGTTCTATTCCAATCAAATATGAAATTTAACAGTCATTAGATCAGCACTATCAGGAAGGCATTCAAGGCATTGGGCTTCCTCATAAGAAACAGTAAGGGTTTTAAGATCGCAACTATGGTAAGTCTGTATAATGCATTGGTTAGACCGCATCTTGAATATGCCTCTCAAGTATAGATGCCTTTACAGTTAGCACACATTGACCAGGTACAAAAAGTGCAAAAGCGGTTTTTCCGTTATATATATATGTGGTTCAATATAATCAGCGAATATTAACTACGACAAGAAGGTTCACTCAATGGCAAGAGAGCGCTACAAAGGAATCGTCGTTTAGTTTCTTCGTTGCCTGGTAACGTTCGACGAACTTCGCCGCACACAGGTTGAATTTAAATAAAAGCTGGCCATAAACGATATTTTCGTTTGCGGTATATTTTATCAAATTTATGACGAAATTATTTATAGCACTCTAATACTCTATTTGGCTTTGGAAAAACTCAATTGATATATTCTGAATTGTTTGCAGCGCCCTGTCAAACTTACGTTATGTTTTTTTTTATTATTATCACCAAATAAATATTTTGATAAAGTTTGTATTCAACTGGCTGTTTCAAAAATCTGTTAACGTTTTTAATTAGTTATTATTGATAACAATACTCAAGGTATGTAATAACTAATATTTAAAAGATTTTTATTTTGTGTTAATGATTACACCATATTTCCGAATACTAATATTCTGACAAAAGACATCAAGAAGAAAATGTTGCTCGAATTGGACCCATCTTTTAATATTTAGTTAAATTTTGGCGTTTTGGGTGATTTTAAAATTGGTTAAAGGTTTCGCACAATATTTTTACTGTATATTACATTCCTATTTTGTAATACAACACAACTAAAAAACAGCGATATTATCTTATATCGAATATTGACTCGACTATAGAATTTAGGCGTGAAAATTAATCTGACAAAAGGATGAGCTGGTCTATGGCCGCCGCGTCAAAGGTCGCCTGCCAACATGATTGTTTTATTTGTATCATGGCCTGCCGATATTCTGCTAGTGTTCGCGCGGGGAAGGAGACACCGTTGACATGACGCCGCGGAGAGTGATCCTTCTTATCATATAGTTTTGCCCAAATACATAATAAAAAGATAAAGAATGATCTACTATACTGCTAACGTGCTAACACTCCGTTGAGGTTATGTGTTGGTGTTATACCTAATTGTGCAACAACTGAAGCCAGATTATCAGAAAATGGCGCGTCGAAATGAGGAACCCTTATTGGCTAAATTTGTAACGTGCGCAGTTTTCCCTGCTGCTGTCTTGTTCGAGCATTTACGTTTCTCTGTTTTTTTTTGCTTCATATGTTGTACTGAAAGTATTTTCAAATACGAAAAAGAAAGTTCGTGGCTTTAGCGGACATTATTTACCAGATGCGAGTTCAATTCACTACTATGGTCTCCAAAAATTATGGAAAGCCAAAGTGTGTGAACCATAAGCAATTTCCACCATCTATGTCGGCAAAATCGACGACGCGTTTCGATCTGTATGGATCTCGTCAGGTCGATGCAGCCATATGACAGAGATGATGGAAATTGCGTTGCCTGCGTCTTATGAACCGTACTTGACGGGACGCAGCGGTAAGATGTTGTTCGTAGAAATTGCACCTGGTTCGAGGCAGGATGCAGGAGGCTTTCCATAATTTTTGGAGATCATAGTAGTGAATTGACCTCGCACCTGGTAAATAATGTCCGCTAAAGCCACGAACTTTCTTTTTCGTATTTTTAAAATGTGACGGACGTGAATTTGACAGATTGGTATTTTCAAATGTCATTTAAATTACCCTTAACGCAACGCATTATTAAATTAGCTATATCTGTTGTAAAGTCATCGGTACGGGTGGGCAAGAAATTGAATAATCGATTAAACGCTTAATATTTTAGCAAACAACTGAATAATCGATTAATCGAAATAATCGATATTTTCTGAAATATTAATCGATAAGTCTATTAATCGGTAATTTCTTAAAAGTGAATCGAATAATCGATTATTGTCGCCCACCCTAATCCCATAATATTGTAGTAAGTGAAACTGAAGCTGAAATTTCGGTAGAATCATTATTGCTGATGCAAGACTGATGTTATTATAAAAAGAGGTAATAAATAGGTACTTTGGCTGAATCAGCAGATAAAAATTTATAATTTAGTTTTAATTTGTAAATATGGCTTTGATATTACCTTGGGATAGTCAGCATATAAGCAAGTGTTTTTGAACAACAACTGCACTGATGCTTCTATATGTTTCACTAGTTTCGTCCCTATTAGATTGATTTTTAAAAATAGCGATAACTCTGTAATACATGTATGGCAAAATTGCAGGCCCTCATCAACGCGTTTCTGTCGTCCGCTTAACATTCATTTTCCTCGTGAGACTCCTGAATTAACTTTTGCAAAAACAAAATTTGGATCATCGACTTAAAAATTTAAAAACCTTTTTTTTACAACGAAGGAGCCCTTAATTTGCAAAATCATTTTTTAAAACGGTTTAAGAACATACAAATGATTTTTATACATGATTTATATCGTTAGTGATAATTGATACACCCTATATAAATATAGATGATGAGCTAAAAATTCAACAATTATTTGTCTAAAATACGATATATTAAACGTGTAATACTTAATAACTTTTATGTCTTATTTCTGGTAAACCTTATTATGGCCAGCTTTCCTAGAAATTCGACCAGTGTGCGCCGGGTCCAAAGGTCACATGCCAGTATCATGCTGGTTTTTGCGCGGGGAAGGAGACATACCGTTGACGTGCCGCCGCGAAGAGTGAATCTTCTTATCGTAGTTAATATTCGCTGATATAATGCTTGTCCCTACAGGATATCATACAGGAGTGTGGTGGATGCCTTGCAAAGACGTGAAAAACAAGCTGTGCTATTTCTATTCAATGTGCTAAATAACTTTAAGTATAGTGAATCTAATTTAATAAATTACGTTAGATTGAATGTGTCAAAGATTAATCTTAGATTGCCAACCGACCAAAAATTATTTTTTGTTGATCCTAAATAATTTGTTATCCCCTTTTAACCGGATGATGTCTGTAGCAAATGAGGTAGGTACTTAGTCAAGTCCAGCGATAGATATTCTTAACACTACACTCAGATATTTGAAGGCTGCTCTGGGTCATTTTTAATTAGGTATAATATTTTAAGCCTATGTGATAATCCTAATTTTATTGGATTTTAATAAGTTTGTTTTAGTTTTGTTGTGTATTTTTTATTTTTGTCTTGTTATTTTCTTAATTTTAGGGAGTTTTAAGTTAGTGCTCTGTTATACTTTACATGTAATTACTTTGAAAGGTGTTTGTAAAGTTTTGCCAATAAATAAATAAAAAAAATCGCTGTTCTCATTTAAGGCTAACTGCAGCGCAAATGTTAAAAATGTATTTTTTTTCTTGATTTTGGGCATGCCTTGGGTTAGTTTTGTTTGGTTGCGCCCCCCGTGAGAGCGGAGGGCCATGCGTATAACCATCTTTTACCATTGTGCAACCACCAACCGCATATATTTTATTCTTAAAGATCCTAACGAGTCCTATTGCCCGACATGTCCTGGGCTGCGCGCGCATCACAATGTTTACATTTACATTTGTATTTTTCTCACTTCATGTAATGCCCTTCGCTCGCGCCGAGCGCAACCAAACGAAACTAACCCAAGGCATGCCCAAAATCAAGACAAAAAACCGTTTTACAAACATAACCTTATTAAAAAGCATGTTTTGTCACTAGCATCGAAACCGGGCCGCCGTATCAGAAACGCAGCATTTAGCCACGAAGCCCACTGAAAGCAATCCCTTGGACCATAGAGACATCTATTTATCAGAAATGTGTGTAAACAATGTGATGCACGCTCAGGCCAGGACTCGGTTATTTAAGAATAAAATATATGCCCACCAACGTAAACGATTGAGGTTAGTATTTGACATTTGCGCTACATTTAGCTGCTCCTATATTCTCATCACCACATCCAAACTTTTTTTTAGAACTATCCGCCCGAGTCCTCTCGCCTGACGAGTCCTGAGCTTACGCGCATCATATCAGTATCAGAAGGGGGGGGCCCCTAGCGGGCCTTGCACTTAGACCACCAGTTGTACCCGTTGTGCCCCCAGCCCGCATTAGAGAACTTCCAGGATGCCGGTCCTCCTTAAGAAAGGCCGTATCTCCTTCAGACTAACACGACGCACTGAATCTGGCTCGATCGACGTCATGCCAAAGATTCTGTATCTTGCCCAAGCGAAGGCATTAGTGAACTCCCCGACGCTGCGACAGCAGATGTAATGCTTAGCATTGCATCTGCAATTATTAAGGAAAAATCGTTTGGGACTTGTCCCAAAACAATAAAATCGTTTAGGCGGTAGCCCTCCCAAGCTTCTAAGTGGCTACTGGTCGTACTTCGAGTGCATGCACGTCGCCACGAAAGAAGCAAAAAGTGAAAGCACCAGCAGCAAAATGGATAGCAGCAGCAACGCGAAAGAAAATAGCCAGGTGGCAATGGAGGAAAAAAGAAAACAACGCAGAAATAGCGATCCTACGCAGGAACAAGTACATGTAAGTGCCCAAATACACAAAACACACACAAATATAAATACTACACTAATTTCTAAAGCTAACTTTGAATTAGCCAAACAAATGGCCAAACAAAACATAAAAGACGAACAATTCGAGAAATTACAGACGTACGTGCGTAAACTAGAAACGCATAATCAAAATTTAAAGGACGAAAACGACCAACTTACGGAAAAAGTAGCTCAACTTAAACTAGACTTAGACAAAGCTAACAAAACATACAAACAAACCAAGACAAATACCAAGACGTATTAATGGACACACTGACGGAAATAAAACAAAATCAGACAAATACAAACACACACTCTCACGCAAATCAACCAACCCCCACGGAGGAAGAAATGGACACGATTTCTGACTCCGAACAGCCACCGTCTAATAAAAGAGAGTTCCCACCTCTCAAACGGCCTAGGCCACTGAGCCCCCCAATAACCCAAAACCCAAGCTCTAGGCCAAATATACCAAAAACGACGAATGTGGCCACACATGAGTCAATCAACAAGCATCTGGGAGTAGACGCCTCAGCCACCCACCTAGCCTCAGAGCCCCCAAAGACACCTAAAAAATCCGAAGTGGTACCAATAATCATTCGATGCCCAGAACACTGGGTAAGAATTCATCAAGATTTGACGTATTCGAAAATAGCTTTCGGAGACGTCATAAAATCCAGTCTGGGGATCCAAATCACCCCCGCCACCTCAAGTGATCACAGAAGGATCACCTACCTTTCAAATAAAAAGTATCCATATCATTCATATTTCCTACCGGAAGATAGGAAAGTAAACAAAGTAATTAAGGGACTAGACGGTCTCATCCCATTGTCGGACATTAAGAACGACCTCATCACCAAGGGCTACTCCCCCCAAGAAATATTCTGGCTCAAAACCGGATCAAGGAGAAACATCTCAACAGAGATGTTAAAAGTTCTAGTCCCGCAAACAGACAGCAACATCCTCAATGAAACCCGGATCAACTACATGCCAGTAGTAGTCGAGGTTCAGAGAGGCAGCAAGCACCATGTGCACAAGCAGTGCCACAGGTGCCGACAATTTGGCCACTCAGTCACAAATTGCCACGCAGTCCCAGTATGCCATAAATGCACTGGCAACCACCACTACAGGGACTGCAAAAAGCCCATGAATACCCCGCCAAAATGTTGCAACTGTGGAGGGGAACACCCGGCAAGCTACTCAACTTGCCCGAAAAACCCCAACAATAAACAAAAACGACCCATCACACAAACATGACCAGTGAACACGAACATCAGTTACGCCCAAGTGGCAAAACCAATCACCCAAAACATCACACAAAACTCAAGCACTAACAAAAACACTAAAAATGACACTAACGCTAAAAACACAAACACATAAAACAACAACATATTTGCACTGCTGACTATGTCCGAGGAGGAGATAACAGCAAAAATAAACACGATAACCACACTAATCCAGAACAACCCAACATTGAGATTATTCGCTAATCTCAATGGCTAATACACCTACTCACCTATTCTTAATCAGTTGGAACGCGAACTCCCTCTATCCCAAGAGATATGAGTTTGCGAAATATCTGATTGAGAATAACATAGACATAGCGCTAGTCCAAGAAACTTACCTACGTCAACACACGTATTTACACGTACAAAACTATACAATTTATAGAAATGATAGACCGGACTGCGTGGGAGGCGGCACGGCCATTTTTATAAAAAATAGCATCACGCATGACACTATACGCTCACCACAATCTGAGATATTAGAGGTAACCAGTATCAAAGTCAGTCTAACTGACGGCAATATTGTGGTACACTCGGTATACAGGCCACCACGAAATAAACTAACACACGCAGAAATGGAAAAACTACTCGATTACACATACCCGGTTTTAGCGGCCGGGGACTTCAACGCAAAACACAGAACCTGGGGATGTAGAACCACGAATCCGAATGGTACTATATTACTCAGGACCGCAGAAACATTACATTACACTGTTCTCGCTCCCACAGAACCAACACACTTTCGCGGTGAATCAGCCGACATACTAGACATTGCCATTACACAAAACATTCCACACAACGTTGTTATAGACAATCTGGAGGATCTATCTGCCCCAGATCATTCTCCGATTGGCATTACAATAAACAACATACACGAAAACGCACGAGCAAACACGCAAACATTTATTCACTGGAACATTTTCAAAAAACACTCAACAGATAACATACAACCAATTCCACACATTAGCTCTAAGGCGGAGCTGGACAACCAAGTTGTAGGCTTCACCGAAGAGTTACAAATAGCAATAAACACAGCTGAGAAAACAGTACACACAAGACAAAACAACCCATATACACTACCAGAAAACATAAAACAAAACATACGACTAAGAAACAGACTGCAAAGACGAGCTAGACAAGGAAACAGACTAACAAACACAATAAAAACAGACATAAAAAACCACAAAAACAACAAATGGACGGAATACCTAACAACACTAAACATACAAAACAACTCTCTATGGAGAATTGCTAAAACTATGCAGCATAAAAGCAAGATGATATATCCGGCGATCCACGGCTTGAGGGGTTGGGCGTACTCTAGCGAAGCGAAGGCCGACGCCTTCGCAGATTCGCTGGAGTCTCAATTCACCTTGGGAGATGGAGCGCAGGATATTGAACACGACGCGGCCATAGCGAGATCTTACAGAGCAATCATGACCGAAATTAACGAACACCCAGAAGACGAAACACAACAAACAAACACCGACGAAGTTGCGCAATTAATTGCGCAACTAAACCCAAAAAAGGATCCAGGACTAGACAACATACAAAACAAAGCACTCAAAAACCTACCAGACGTAGCAATACGTAAAGTAACATACATAGTAAACAAAACACTACAACTGAAACACTTTCCAGCATCCTGGAAAAAAGCAAAAATAATCCTCATCCCAAAACCAAACAAGAATCTCACGTTCCCACAACACTGGCGACCTATTAGGTTGCTCTCTACCTTGAGCAAGCTAACAGAACGCCTCATACTAAACAGATTAAACACTCACAGAACACAATCTAATCCCAAATGAACAATTTGGGTTTAGAAAAAACCACAGCACGGAGCTCCAGCTTGCCAGGCTGGTTGAGGATGCGACTAGAGGACTGCAAAGGCGGGCATCAACTGCAGTTGTAGCCCTCGACATCGAAAAAGCCTTCGACAAAGTGTGGCATGAGGGACTCATTGACAAACTATACACACAACATAACCTGCCACTACCCATAACACAACTCATTGCTTCTGTCTTAAAACAAAGAACATTCGTCACCCAAATAAACTCTGAACTATCAACCACAAGGCACATGGAAGCGGGAGTCCCCCAGGGCTCCCCGCTATTCACAGCGGATGTACCCAGACACCCACACGTACAACTCTCAATATATGCAGATGACATCTGCATATATTCGACACTCAAAAACACAGCAATACTCAAAATACATGTACAACAACACCTAAATTCCATAGACGACTGGGCAGAAACTTGGAATATCAAAATTAATAAGACAGCAAACTTTCATTTAATCAACACATTCAAAACAAAATTGCAGCAAAGCAAGTCTTCTATCCTTTAATTAACAGAATTAGTTCAATGTCAATCAAAAACAAATTACTACTCTACAACCAAGTTATCAAGCCCAAAGTCCTCTACGGAGCTATTGCAGACATACACGCAAGCAAAACAAACAAGAAAAAACTGCAAGTTTTCCAAAACAAAACACTAAGACAAATCACAAATGCACCCTGGTACATTCGCAACACTAACATACACGCCGACCTAAAAATCGAAACAATTCACGAACACCTAACAAACAGACATGTTAGATTCTTGGAACAAGTACACAATCACACAAATCCACTAATAACATCACTTTTTGACGAAGAAGACCGGCCAAGAAGAGCAAGGCTACGAGAACCACCGTAAGAGGGTCACAATAAACACAAAAAACACGAAACCCGGATCAACCAGAATGATAAAAATCATAAAAATAAAAAACCACCAAAAATAATATTAACACTTACTAACCCATAAAAAACTGTAGCTAAATACTACAGAAACACCCCAAAAATAACTAATCCACTAACACACACTCCAAAACATCATATCACAAACACAACATCCTGCCTAGAATCATCAAGAACAACAGGAGGCCAACACGCCAATGAAGTATGATGTAAGAGTGACAAGAGTCACTAGCATCAATGGAAGATGGTGAATTTTTAGTGGGTATGCCCAGAGAGGAGAGTCCCACACTACCCTCAACCGAGGGTGTGCATAAGAGAGCATTTTTACACCTCAAACAAAAAAAAATAAAAACAAAAATAAAAAAAAAAGCGGCGAAGGCATTCCGTAAGTAGATGGTATGGGGTCTCGTCATCCTCCATGCACCATCTACACTCCCCTTTCTTAACTAACTTAACTCTGCAATTCTGAGCAGGGTCAGATGCCGTCTAGCCCTACAGTGCCCTCCTACCAGGGCCCCCTGCACTCGTTCCTATGTAGGCAGAACAGCCCCCTGGCGAGACTCTTCGCGGCCCCGTGTATCATGAGCCTGGTCTGTCTCATCCCCGGAGCCGTCCGCCATACCTCCTCCGCCCGACCCTCCATCCAGGCCTCCAAGGCTCTTTCGCGAACACACTGAGCGATCCCCACAGAGTGATCAGGCCCCATGTGTCTGCGTGCGGAGCCTTCTCTTGCTAAGACATCAGCGGCCTCGTTTCCCGGTACACCCGAGTGTCCCGGTTCCCAGACCAGCGTGACATTTTTAACCTTTGTAAGTTCAATCAGCCAGCTTCTATACTCCCTTACCAACAGAGAGCGCGTGCGGACCGAGTTCAGCGCCATGAGTGCGGCCTTGCTGTCGGAGCAGAAGAAAATCCTCCCGCCAACGACATTGAGCCTTAACGGCTCCCAGACCCCCATGATGATCGCAAAAAATTCCGCTTGGAAAACCGTAGTGTGCTCGCCCAGTGAGGCAGATAGCTTCTGCCCCAGGGCCTCACAGTACGCACCAGCTCCGGGCAGTGTTCCCATTCTGGATCCCTCTGTGAACCAGACTAGCCCATCCCAGGTTCCCGTCCTTCCCTCCGTCCAATCCTTCTTTGTAGGGAAGAGGAAGTTCAGCCCCTCGGGAAAGTCTATCTCAGGAACCATCGCATCACCTAGCATTCCCAGAATGGCTAGGTCCCCAGACAAGCCCCGCCATAGACCACCATGGCCCTGGCAGGAGCCGTTGTCACTCCACATTCCCGCATCAGCCACTCTCATAGCCGCCCTGGCTGCCTCGTGCTTCACCCGGTCCGCCAACGGGGGCAACCTCAACAGCACCTCCAAGGCCCTCGTGGGCGCCGTCCTCATAGCCCCGGTGATGCAGAGGCATGCAAGTCGCTGTAATTTGTCGAGCACTAGTCTGGACGCCATTTTCATGGATCCTGGCCACCAATATCGGAGCGATCATCGTCCTATAGATCCATAACATAGTTATCGGACCGAGTCCCCAGGTCCCCCCCAGCGCCCTACGGCACTTAGCGCCGCCGCGGTGTTGAGCCGAATGTGTTCCTGAAAGGTCAGTTTGGGGTCCAGCCAGACACCCAGGTACTTGACGCATTTCTTAGCCACAAGGGGGGGGTCCCTTCCAACGTGATGTTGGGAGAGACCTCCAGCTTCCTTTTCCTGGTGAAGGAGACAGGTTTGTTTCCTGCCCCCGAAGACCCACCAGGATCCTCGGTCCCTCCGCTGGGGCCGCCTGAGCGTATGCCTGCGGGGCCCCTTGTGTGGAGCCACTCACAGTGGTACTTTCTTTCGCGAGTTCCTCTCTTTTGGTACTCGCCTTCTGCCTGGCTTTCCCGGGTGCCTTCGGATTGGCCCCTGGGCCGACCTTCCTTTTCCTCTTCCCGCCCGCCCTTTCCGGACTGCCCCCTACGGAGCCCTCCATTGATGGCGTGCCAGGTTGAGTCTGCGCCGAGGACGAGCTCTCTGTCAGTCCAGCCGCCAGGAGCTTCTTCCTCTTCGCCTTCTCTTTCTGAGCCCCGCTTCTGTTTTTGGAGCGGGACCCCATTCCACTGGCTGAGGGCCCGGCCGATCCCGAGCCCATGCCCCCTTCGCTGCTAGCAAGGGTAGCTGTCGATCCCCTTGAGGAGCCCGGTTGCTCCCCGCCTCAAAGGGGGCATTTCTTTAGATAGGATACCCTTTTCGGATCCCCCATCTTCTTTTTGTTTTTTTGTTTTGTTCTGAATCCATAATAGATCCCACGAGTATGGGGGGAATAAAAAGTCACCAGCTGAGGAGCCCCCACTTGGCCAGAAGGCATAGATAAAACGGGGTGTGCCTGGTGCCCCGAGTTTTGTCGGCTATCGGCTGAATACACCCTCAGCCATCCATCCCTTCGGCGCCGACAGAAACCTTGGGATTGGGGGGGGGGTTTATGGTGGTCCCCATCCACTTGGTCCAGGCGAATAAGCCAAAGCCCCCGTGCCCCCCAGCCCGCTACCTCGTCGAGGGTCATTGCGGGCCAGGAGGTTTACGGTATGTATCGTGAGGTGGTCCACGGCCGGGTGTTCGGGCGGCATGTTGGGTGATTCATAACCCTCAACCGCCATTATTCCCCGGCAGGCCAGGTGCGCCTGATGGCACTCCTGGCCCCCTCCCATCCGCCTGGAGTCTGGAGACGCGCTCAGTAGGCAGTCAACCCCTGAGTACGCGCATCATAAACACATTTTTAAAAAATGTCTGATGTCTATGATCACTAGCGGCTAGGTCGCGCTGCTCTAAAATCGTTCCCGACGGGGAGCGGCGATTGTGTCATAAGTATTCTAATATTTCACTTCACGCATGGCCCTTCGCTCGCTACGGGGGCGCAACCAACAAAAACTAACCCAAGACATACCCAAAATACTTTTTACAAACATATCCTTAAAAAAATATCTTGCCACCAACGGGAATCGAGGCAGAGCCGCCCGTATGACAAGCAAAGACTCTGTCAATTAGACCGCTTGAGAGGAATCCGCTGAACCGCAAGGGCAATTCTCATAAAGTCGCGTCGCACGTAGCATTTCGCCGTCGGGAACGATTTTCGACCGGCGCGATCTAGCCGTTACTTTTATGATCCCAGGGAATTGCTTTCAGCGAGTCTCGTGGCCCAGTGGTTAGATGCTGTATTTGTGATACGGCGGCCAGGGTTCAATTTCAGTGGCAAGACCTGTTTTGATGCATGCCTTGGGTTAGTTTTGGTTAGTTTTTGTTTTTTGCTTTTTTCATTATTTTTGTTAACTTCAATTGGCTTTTTATTGATTGTCGAATATTTTGTGTTATTATATTTCTGAACTGTTTCATCTAAAATATCAATCTATTTGTACTTTCCACGCAAATTTTTTCCACAAAAATTTACTCTTTCCACCACACTGGCTTTCAAATTAGAATAAGTGTTATAATGATTTATATTAAAATAAACCCTTAACTTTTGAAAATCTGTTGAAGAATTCTTTTCCCATATCAGTTTGGAGATTTTTTGGGACATTTTCAACACTCCAAAATTTTTCTCATTGCCTGGGTAACTTCTTTTCTTGATTTTGATTTGACTGGTTCTATCCAAACATATTTTGAGAATACATTAATTACTACCAACATGTAACGATATCCTTTATTGAATATCCAATAAGG
Organism: Pissodes strobi; assembly: GCA_016904865.1. Classification (NCBI taxonomy): domain Eukaryota; kingdom Metazoa; phylum Arthropoda; class Insecta; order Coleoptera; family Curculionidae; genus Pissodes; species Pissodes strobi. The sequence continues at coordinate 15,749 of MU188682.1, forward strand.
TATCATTTCAAGTAAATCAGCTTGCCATAAATCATTTAAACCTTTTACTATAACCCTCCGACGTTTGTAATATTTTGTGTTTGGTTTATGAAGTTCATTAATAACATCTTTAAAGTTATCTGTCATAAATGTATTTTAAGAATGTTCTATTAAAATTTCGCATTTTATTACAAGTTCGCCATAAAACATAGACAAATATTTTATCGATTATTTAGCGTTGTGAAAACTGATTACATCACCTGATATAATTTTAGTTTTCGTTCCATATCTTGTTGCTTTTCCGTTTATATGAAGAGCAACATCTTCTTTTGGATATTCAACTTCCTCTATATACCCCTCTTTGAATGGGAAAACGTACGTAGTTCTACCACCTTGAAGTAATTCATACTGATTTTTAACGGAATACCAATTTCCGATAAAGTTATAGTACAATTTTACTTTATTAATATCCACAATATTTAAGATCTCAGAAGATGATGAAGAAGAAGAAGGAACATTTCTATATTCTAATGATTTATTTTGATCTTTGAAAAGTATGTGTGATCCGAATTTATCGATCGACATTTTATATTCGTGTTCTATAACATGATAATTGTTTCTTTGCAATTAATTACCTTTTATACAATTATTTTTGCTTTTCGAAGTTCTTCCAATATTGATATAATTTCATTTTAGTGGCCCGTATGACCTGCCATTTGCGAAGAAACTAGTAACTTTAATCTTTCCACTGGTTCGTTTACATCATAATTGACATAATCAACTTTTTTATTTGATAAATTTAACAACGTTCCTCCCTTTGTACATCTCGTTTTTGTTGATCTTCCACGTGTTTGAAGTGGTCTTAATCTGCTTAGACTTGATACGCTTGAGATGCTGGATGTAGTGGATTTGCTGGGTTGTTTAAGTTTTTTTTTTCAATTAAGTATGGTTTAATTATTGTTTGATATTTCGGATCGGTAGTTCCCTGTATCTATTCATTAGCATCGTAATTTCTTCTATAAGCGTTTGTTCTTTTTAAAATATCCATATAATTTTCAAGATCGTTTAATGTATAACCCTTTGGATCTTGAAAAAAATGAGCTCATACAATCCGGGAGTTCCTTTGTAGGTTAAATTTTTAACTTTAAAATTTTCCTTTTCAAAATTAATTAAACTATCTCCAATTTTCCATTTTTCGGCTACATGGTCATGAGTCAGACCGTGAGTGTTATCCATATCTCGTCTACCCTTATTTGCCAAATCAACAAATGTTCTTACGAGCGGATGAAATGCCTCAAGATTTTCCTTATAAGCAGGAGTTCTAGTTAATTCAAAAATGTCTTATCTAACTTCTTCGTTAGTTGGTTCGATTATAGTGGACTCATTTGGACTAGAAGAACGTCCTCTTGCTTGAAATGTCATTGTGGAACTCAGTCTACGACTACAGCTGGGTAAAAATCATCATCATCACTATCATCATTTTCCTGAAATATTTCTTCATCTTGCAAAAATGATGATATCAGTGGGGAAATATTTTTTATATGTGTTTGTGTGTCTTCTTGTTGGTTGTTGTTTGATATGTAAAAAGTTAGAATGTTGAAGAGTTGAAAATAACGGAGGTGAAGATATTTCCCGTTTTATTAATGGTTCCGATTTTATAGTTTTAATTAAATCCTGCAAAGTTGAGTAATTAGCTTTAATTCTTTTTCTTGGCGAATTTTTGATTCTGCTATATCTGAGTTTAGGGCTTGATATTTTCGCTTTACGGCTTTACGAGCTTTCACTAGTTCTTTTGCAATTTTCTCGTTCATGTTATAGATATAGTTTAGATCATGAACTAATATTAACTTAATTGAAATGATGATTATATATATTTTCTAGAATTTAATAAAGTTATCAAATCCCTTTCGATATCGACCAGATTTCATGTTGCCATCTTTATCAATAACTACAAAATCATAATCTGACTGCCAACAAATACCACATAAATCTTTAAATTGTTGATAAGACATATCGGTATTTAGATGATCATCATAAATATGTTTTAAATTTTTACCATCCTGTTTAAATATCATTAACAAATTGGTATTATCTGTAATTAATTGTTTAGGAACAGCTGAATATGTTTGGCTTAGATAAAAACAATCAGTATTTTTATGTCTACTGAAACAGAAGTAATATCTCATAATATTCTGATCACAACAAACAATGTCATCAAATATGATTATATAATTAGGTGTAATTTCATTCGGAGGTATTATATCTTCTTCACGAAATGATTCAAAATATCCTATTTCTTTAATTGAGTTTAATAGATTTTTTAAAAACTCGTATTTTAACTGTTATAATGATATTGAGTAAATATACACATTTCCAAATCTTAACCAGTTTACGCAAGATAGTAGAGCAATAATAATTACATTAGCTTTCCCACATCCAGATGGCCCTGCAACTATTGCTCTTTTACATGAACCTCCAAACAAGACACCATGCGTTCTAAAATGTATTATATCTAGATCATGATTTTTTATTGGTAAAGAAAACTGTTGCTTTTCAATATGCATTAGATCAGTGTTGAGCAAGCTCTAACTGTTTAAATGAAGAAATCTGTAAACTTAATATTATATATAAAGGGATATATTACATTTAGCCAGAGTACAAATAATATCGAGTAGATTCACTTAGCAAAAATCGTTTGATGTTTTTGGATCAAACGCAAATGCCGCAGCACAGTAAAAAGATTAGTTTTTACGCTACCTGCAGCAGCGAGCAGTCTGTGAGTGGAGATTCAAAAAGTATTAGCTGATGCAAAATTATTTCCTCGGTTATTATTTGATACACGATATTTCAAAGGGCTATTAAGGTAATTTTTAATACGTGATTCAAATGAATAAAACTATGTAATAAACATTATAAATAAAGGTAATACCTATTGAAATAATTTATTTGACAGTTTGTAACTTGATTCATCTATTAAAACATGTATAAAGCAGAAGGTTCAAAGTACCTGAGAAATATTGTGGGAATTTAAATATAAAAAGGACAAATTAAGCAAGTAAAGTAAATTTATAGCTTCTTAAAAGTCTAAGCACTTCATTACTCGCGCTACGAGTATTTCTCTCACATTTTCTGCGAAATCGTCAGTTTTCGGAGATGGCTTTGCGGACGGAGTTGTCCTCCACTACTCTAGTTGACTTATTTGGCGTCCTCTTTAACATAGCCAATTAACCGGGTGCATTTCTCAAATGATTGGCTGCATTTGTGAGAATTTCTCTCATCGCGCTACGTCTGCCGTAGTACTTTTAACATTGAAAATGTTTCTGTCTTGCTGTTATGGAGCATCAAATTGCGAAAAAGTGCATGCTACATTTGCCACACATGATGTCATATGCGTGATGAACTACTAACCCAAACTAACCAAAAGTAATGAAAAGCACCAAAAAGCACTAAATGTATCGGAACAGATTAAAAAAAATAAAGTAAGACTAACTCAAATTATCCGAACTTTTGCAGCTAACCAAAACTAACCAAATACATTAAAATTTGTTATAACGTATTGGATCCGGTTCAAATTACTAAAATAAATTGGAACTAACTGAAACTAACCGAAAGCTGAGTGAAGAACTAACCAAAAGCACCAAAAACGCCTAAACCGTATCGGGCAAATTACAAATATTAAAGTAAGCTAAAATTAATTTAAATTAACCGAATTTTGGCGACTAACCAAAACTAACCGAAAACATTAAATTTGATTGTAACGTATCGGAGTCGGTTCAAGTGACTAAAATGAATTAAAACTAACTGAAATTAAAGAAATGCCTTTTTAACATTATAATATTTTTCAACATAAGTATAAAAAAGGTGCCGATATGAAGACCTAAAAAATTACCCTCCACTTGTAGATAGGAAAATCTGTTAATATATAACTAGCCATGACGTTGCGGTAGATAATAATTCTAACCTGTTCCGAATTGTTTTAGCCCGTTCTTTCACTTTTGTTTACTTTTAGTTAGTTTTGTTTAGCCGTTTAATTAACTTTCGGTTAGTCTCAGTTAGATCCTATTTATTTTAGTCATTTGAACCGACTCCGATACGTTATAATCAAATTTAGTGTTTTTCGTTACTTTTGGTTAGTCGCCAAAGGTCTGCTCGTCTTGGTTAGTTTTAACATACTTTAATTTCTGTAACCTATTCCGATACGTTTTAGTGCTTTTGGTTACTTTTGATTAGTTTTGGTTTGTCATTCAATCAGATTTCTGTTAGTTTTAGTTGGTTTTTATATATTTTAGAATTTGAACCGGTTCAAATACGTTACGAGTGTAATTAATTTTAATGTTTTTGGTTAATTTTAGTTAGTCGCCGAAATTCAGCTAATTTAAGTGAGTTTCAACTTACTTTAATATTTTTAATCTATTTTGATTTATGGTTTCGCTTTTCTGGTTACTTTTGGTTAGTTTTGTTGTTGAATCAACTTTCGGTTAATTTCAGTTAGTTTAAATTTATCAATTTTACTGTTTTTGGTTAGTTAAGGTTAGTCGCCAAAATTCGGTTAATTTGGTATAATTTTATCTTACTCCAATATTTTTTAATCTATTACGATACGTTTTAGCCGGTTTCGGTGCTTTTAGTTTCTTTTGGCAAGTCATTCAATCAGCTTTCGGTTACTTTCAGTTAGCTCTCAATTTATTTTACTCATTTGAAGCGATTCCGATACATTATAACCAATTTAAATGTTTTTGGTAAAATTATGTCAGTTGCCAAAATTAGGTTAATTTGGGTTAGTTTCAACTAACTTTAATATTTTTAATCTGTTCCGATAGGTTTAAGCCCTTAGTGCTTTTGGTTACTTTGGCCAGTTTTGATTAGTTGTGCAGTCAACTTTTTGTTAATTACAGTTAGTTTCAATTTATATTAGTAATTTGAACCGATTCCGTACTTTATAACAAATTTTAATGTTTTTGGTTAGTCGCCTAAATTCGGTTACTTTGGGTTAGTTTCTACTTACTTTAATATTTTTAATCTGTTCCGATACGTTTGAGCCCTTTTTGGTGCTTTTAGTTACTTTTGGTTAGTTTTTCAATCAACTTTCGATTACTTTCAGTTAGTTCCAATTTATTTTAGTCATTTGAATCGGTTTCGATACGTTATAATCAAATTTAATGTTTTTGGTTAGTCGTTAAAATTCCGTTCGTTTTGGTTAGTTTTAACTTAATTTAATTTTCGTAACCTGTACCGGTACGTTTAAGCCTGTATTGGTTACTTTTGGCGAGTTTTGGTTAGTCATTCAATCAACTTTCGGCGAGCTTCAGTTAATTCCAATTTATTTTAGTCATTTTAATCGATTCCGATACCTTATAAATCAAATTTAAGTTTAAGTAAATAAACTAACACGATCTCACACGCGTATGATGTCATGTGTCAAATGTACCATGCACTTTTTCACGATTTGAGGTCCTATACCTACTAGGATAATAGAAACATTTTCAATGTTAAAATATAAGAGTTGCTTTAAAAACACAAAAGATCATGTGAAAAATTCGCAATTATTAAAACATAAACGGATTTTTGCTCACGCTAGTGGTGACGGCACTTAATTTTTACCGTACTTGTTTTCTTTTCTCACTATTGTCTTTATCCATATTTAGGTAGATAACAAAATTTTAATAAAGACATATTTGTTAAACCGATTATACGTGTAATTGAAAAACTGCATATTATTAAAAAATTATTATAAATCTTAACTGATAGGGTCTTTGGGGCATCTAAAAAATGAAAATCCGTCACCAACTTTTGTAATACAATAATTATCCGCACAACAATATCTCGCCATAGTAACGATCTTAATAATTATTTAATTCAACGCGACCCAACAGTACAGAATATCAAGGCGTTTGCACACTGACCGTAAATTCTCCCTCGTAGTGTAGCCACAACTGGCCGCGAACGAGATTGATCCGGATTCGCTTTGAAGGTAAAAACTGTCGGCGAAATTGGAAATTTGTCTCGAGTGAACCTACCGTATATACTTATTTATACCGTGATTTAGCTATATAAAAAGTTAATGCTCGTGTTGAAATGTGGTTCACTAAATAGTCTCATTAATAAACTACCTTTTGAATTACATATTCCATCATATAAATATTGTGGTTCAGGAACAAAACTTGTTAAACGTCTTGAGCGAGGAGATAAGAGTAAAAATCCTATAGAGGAAGCTTGTAAAGAACACGATATTGCTTATTATAAATTTCCCGACTTGAAGAATCGCAACAGGGCAGATCAGTTATTAGCGGAAAGAGTTTTTCAAAGATTTAAGTCATGTGACGCTTCTTTAGGCGAACGATTGGCTGCACTAGGAATAGCGGGCATTATGAAAACTAAGTCTAAGTTTGGAATGGGTATTCAAAAGATAGGAAAAGGAATAAAAAAGGCAAAGGAATAAAATTGGAAAAACGGAAAAGCAGTACCAAGACTATTTCATTTCAGTCGGCGTTACGAAGGGCGAAATTACAAAAGAAAATACAAAAATTTACGAATTGCGGCTGTAGATGCTCTAGCATCTCTCAGAAGAGAAAACGTTAAGGTAATACAACCTACTAAAAGAATTACCCCAATTCCTAAATTCGGTGTTTTGTTACCGCTAATTCCAATATTTGCAGGACTCTCTGCATTAGGAGCACTAAGTGGGGGAGCGGCAGGAATTACTTCATCAATAAATGCGGTTAAAAGGGCAAAAAATAAACTTAAAGAACAAAAAAGACATAATAAAGCTATGGAGCAAATGTAATTGTAAAGGTCTTTTTTGCGATCTTATAAACAAGGTTGTGGATTATATTTGAAACCCTATGGAAACAACTATTAAATATGCTACCTCGAAAACCACTATCAAATTTTAAGTTAAAAAAATATGTGAGACATCTGCAAATCCCTAATTTTCGAGGATTATTTATGCGTAATAAACTACCAAAAGTTATAAATAAAGTTCAACATGCTATTATTAATTTGGATGATCAATATATGGTCCAGAAACTCATTAGACAGCTTACGTAAAGCACGGTAAAGAAATTATTTACTTTTTCACTTTTCGCATGGCCCTCCGCTCGCTCCCGCTCGCTACGGGGGCACAAGAAAAGGAAACTAACCAAGTGCTAACCCAGACGTAACCCAAGACATACCCAAAATCAAAAAGAATCTGTTTAGAAACTTAACCGTAAATAAATAAAAAAAGCAACGGGGTTTGAACCCGAGCCGCCGCCAATAGCCGCAGAATTGAGACCTAACCATCTAAACCTCTATAGTCCTGGAGCCCGTGTACAAAAGTGCAACGATTAGCGGGTAGTTTCTTCATATTTTCATTCGATTGTACCCACATTGTACAGATACGTTTGGGGTGTCAGCTGGCTAGATGGCGGTGGGGGTAGTCGCTAAGGGGTTGCAAACACATGAAAAAAATTGTGACAGGAATCAGTCCCGGGCTGCACGAAACTGTTCTGAACGAAAAATTATGTTCAATAATGAACATTGAACATTGTCAGCTAGCCGGAGGCTGGTGGGGTACTTGTCAGCTAGGGGTGCGAATGATTCCGAAAATGCAAATTTTCAAAACGATGTCGGGCAACTTCAAATTTGGGTGGCTACTAATATTTTATATACGATTCACGAAAAAAAGTGTCAGCTGTTCGTATGTCGGTGGAAAAGTTGTCAGCTGGGGTCACAAAAGGTTCCGGGCGTAGACGGGCTGTTAGCTGGCGCGCACGACATTTAATGCATCAGCTGACAATTTTTCCACTAACATACGAGCAGCTGATACTTTTTTCGTAAATATTACATTAAATATTAGTATCCAACTAAATTACAAATTTCCCGAAATCATTCTTGATGATTTGATCATGAAAAACATGCAGGGTGCAATCTCGACTTAACAACTTCAGTTCTACATAATCAGAAATTCACTTAATTTTCAATGGATAATTATTTACTGCTTAGTTATAATGCATTATATACTGTACTACATAAGTTAATAGTAAACAATTTACTATACAAAATCGTCTTATTTATTATTAAAAAACTATTAAGTCATCTTAACATGTCGATATTTAGTCTCAACCTTCGTCATCATCTACTTCGTCATCATCAGAGTCTTCAATCTCATGTTGGAATGGTAAAACATTGTCATCAGGCGGTTCATTGACATCTGGAAAAATAAGTAATTGATTGTATACAAGTTATTAATATTTTATGACATGACAAATTCAAATAATTTAAATAAATACCTTTAGTATTGTCGGCGTCTTGAGTGATCATTTTCACAGTCGGGGGTAATTGGTCGCCACAAAACCATTTGCAGGTGTATTTACCTTCCTCCAGCTGCCATCCATGATCCACTGGATCCAATGTGGACAGAAATTGCTTGTGCGCGTTACTCCAAATCCTCGATATGTAGATGGTCCTCAATAATTGCTGTTTTAATTCAGAGTATGATGATTGCAAGAAAGATGCGTCGAAGTTCTTATCAGGCAATGTAAATTCGTTGTCATCTTTACCTAGTTTATATATTTTCATGAAGGTCGCCACACGTGCATCATTAACTTTTTTATTGTCGTAAAGCCATACATGGTACATACAAATTCAGATATTATTGCAGTATTTATTGCTATCTGCGACTTATTAAAAGAAAACATTGCCAATGCTATGCCAGCCATCGAAAAATTTGTGTGTACCATATATGGCTTTACGACAATAAAACAAGTTAATGATGCACGTGTAGCGACCTTCATGAAAGTATATAAACTAGGAAAAAATGACAACGAATTTACATTGCCGGATAAGAACTTCGACGCATCCCTCTTGTCACCATCATGCTCTGAATTAAAACAGCAATTATTGAGGATTTGGAGTAACGCGCACAAGCAAGTTCCGTCCACATTGGACACACTGGATTATGGATGGCGGCTGGAGGAAGGTAAATACACCTGCAAATGGTTTGATGGCGACCAATTACTCCCGACTGTGGAAATGATCACTGAAGACGCCGACAATACTAAAGGTATTTATTTAAATTATTTGAATTTGTCATGCCATAAAATATTAATAATCTTTATATAATCAATTAATTATTTTTGAAGAAGATGCTGATGACGCAGATAGAGGCTAAATAACGACATGTTAAGAAGATGACTTATTATTTTTTAAATAATAAATAATATGATTTTGTATAGTAAAATTGCTTACTATTAATTTATGTAGTACAGTATATAATTCATTCTAATTAAGCAGTACTTAAATAATTATCCATTGATAGTTAAATGAATGTCTGATTATGTAGAACTGAAATTGTTAAGTCGAGATTGTCCCCTGTATGTTTTTTTATGATTAACTCAACGAGAATGATTTCGGGAAACTTGTAATTTAATTGGATACTAATATTTAATGTAATATTTACGAAAAAATGTATCAGCTGCTCATATGTTGGTGGAAAAATTGTCAGCTGATGCATTAAAGGTGGTGCGGGCCAGCTAACAGCGCGTCTACGCCCGGAACGTTTTGTGACCCCAGTTGACAACTTTTCCACCGACATACCAGCAGCTGACACTTTTTTTCGTGAATCATACAAAATATTAGTAGCCAAATTTCAAGTTGCCCGACATCGTAACCCCACCAGCCCCTGGCTAGCTGACAATGTTCAATGTTCATTATTGAACATAATTTCCCGTTCATAAAAGTTTCGTGCTGCCCGGGACTGATTCCCGTCACGCTTTTTTTCGTTTGCTTGCGACCCCTTAGCAGCTACCCCCACCGCCACCTAGCCAGGTGACACCCCAAACGTATCTGCACAATATGGGTACAATCGAATAACAATATAAAGAAACTGCCCGAAATCGTTGCAATTTTTGTACACGGGCTCCAGGACTACTAGACCACGACAGCTCATGCTGCAAATTGGTCGCAACGTGAGGACATCGAATGAAATCGCTCGAGTCAACGCCACCTACACTAGTTGGAGACGCTTTTACTTTGACGGCAGCCAAACTAAAGCTCTCGCTAGACACTCATACCGATACGGCACAAATCAAGGCCACACGAGGTGGCCTTGTATAAACTGTGGCATTTTAAAGATCCTTCACACAAATAGAGCACTATGTAAAAATCGACCTCTCCTATTGGTCGATCCGCATGGCCCTCCGCTCGCTTCGCTCGCTACGAGGGCTCTAGAAATGGAAACTAACCAGGTGCTAACCCAAACCAACGCAAGAAATACACAAAATCAAGAAAAAACTGTTTAGAAACATAATCTTAATAAAATAATAAAAAAGCAACGGGGTTTGAACCCGGGTCATCCAGGTAAGACCCAGCCATCTAAACCTCTCGACCACGAGAGCTCTTGCCCCAAGTTGATTGGATCATGAAGACATATTGTAATACGAGATTGATCGACCAATAGGAGAGGTCGATTTTTACATAGTGCTCTATTTGTGTAGAGGATCTTAAAACTGAACTGTGTCTGTAAGCCTGGTCTACACACAGTACAGATTCTGTAGTGTGTGTAGACCAGGCTTTAGTTTGTTGTCATTTGCTATGTTCGATTGTTGTCCCTTCGATGTTATGTTTGTCAGAAGGAAACTAGAAGTCATTTATTGTGTTTTGTGGAATTACATTTGAAGAATATATAAAAAATATGAACATTTTTATTATCATAAACTCCGAACTCATCTCGGACTTTAGATACTCGTTTTTGGTGGAGTTTGAATTTATATATCGGTCATTTGAATATTAGAAAATGAGTGAAAAGCTAAACAAAACATTAACCGGGGCGGGTGCTTCTGTTCCAAATAAAATGCGGCTGTATGCTACTTGGGTTGACAGAACACCTCCTAATTGCATTCCAAGGTAAGAATTTGTTGTAATATTGCAGTAATTCATGTGTTCTTATGACTCATTAATGCAAACACTGATAAAGGAGAGGACTTCTTTATTCAATAATGTTAAAAAGACAAGGTAGCCCTTCTAAATAATATCAGTCTTATATTGGCCTGTGTATCAGTATCAGAAGGGGTGGCCCCCAGGGCCTTGCACTTAGACCACCACTTGAGCCTCGTCTGTCTCATCCCCGGAATCGTCCGACTGATAAATTTGTACTGAACTCTGATCTATTATCCCTAACAAACATGCTTATATTAAAAAGATAAAGAGCATAGACTGTCATGATTCCAAGATTTATAAAAATTGGAGCACAATGTTCCAAATAATGTGCCTCTGCTATAGTACGAATTACCCGTTTTTGGAATAGAAATATTCTGTTAATGGTTGGTAAATTACTTCCCCATAGAATTAAGCCATATGTCAATCTAGATTGAACATAACATGCATAATAGAAACATAATAAATAATTTGGTCCCACTATTTATTTCAATCTCATAATGGCAAAGTTGGCCGAAGCTAGTGTTTTATTAATTGTATCACCCTGTTCAACACAGAACTTAATGGATTCACTTGCTGCTAAAAAATTGTTGTTACCTACGGGTAGAACTATGTTGGTGGCTTGCGATGAATGCTTATTTGTAAAATGTAGTAATTGCGTTTTATTACTGTTTAAAGTGAAATGAAATGAAATGAAATGCATTTATTAATCCAAAAATCACAATAAAGGATATAGGACACGTCACAAAGGTCTTAAGAACTAAGAAAACTACCAAATACTAAGACACACTTGCAGTAACAGTATCCTCATAACCAAAATTGTAGTTAATAAATTGATCAATACTATAGAAAGCGTTATTTAATAATATACGCTTTAAACTGGTATAGAATTCAATATAAGTTCTCTTATGTTATTTGGAATTTTATTAAACAGTATGGTACCAATGTAATAAGGGTTTAATTTGTACAATTCTAGGCGATGAAGATCATGTTGTAGGTTGCTGCCAAATCTTGTATTATATTCATGGTAAAAGTTTTGTGTTCTAAACATACGAATATTCTGTTTTACAAATTTGAGTAACTCAAAAATATACAAAGAAGGCAAAGTCATTAAAGATTCATTTTTAAAAGTATTTCTGCATGATTGCCGATACCCAAGGCCAAACATTGCTCTAATAGCTCGTTTTTGCATTTGAAAGACTCTGATGGCAGCTGATGCGCCACCCCATAACGAATTATGGATTCAAAACATGAAAAATAAAATATTTTCAAAACTTCCCTGGTTAGGACTTGTTTTAGACGATTCAATGCAAAGCATTGGCTTGAACATCTTTTACAAATATTATTAACATGTTCTTTCCAATTCAATGACATATCAATGTAGATGCCCAGCAGTTTAAAGGATGTTACCTGTTCTATTGATTTATTATTTAATTTAATTAAGTGACTCTTCGTGTAGTTACTATTAATTGGATGAAATTGCAAAATATATGTTTTGTTTTGATTTAATGTAAGCCTATTTAAATTGATGTAATGGGATAGTTGATTAAGATTGTGTTGCAAGTTATTTGTCATTTCAAGTTCACTGGACTCTGTTGACAGAACTGATATGTCATCAGCAAATTCACAGTGATATGCTGTCAAACAGGTCGATAAATCATTAATATACACTAGAAACAGTAAAGGGCCCAGAACACTTCCCTGTGGAACGCCAAACTTGACATCTAGCTGCGCAGACTCAGACGCTTCAAAAAGAACAAATTGTTTACGGTTTTTTAAATATGTCTTTAACAAATTATGACAGTTTCCACGAATACCGTACGCATATATCTTCTGCAGTAAAAGATCATGATCTACGCAGTCAAATGCCTTGGTTAGGTCGACAAACAGTGTCATAACCTTGTGATTAGCATCTAGCCTTTTATATATAGTATCTAAAATGGAACATAATGCTGTAGTAGTTGATTTTTTGTTGTGAAAACCATGCTGCGTGGGTGATAACATGTTGAAGCTTTCCAGAAAGTTAACCATACGTTTCAAAATTATTTTCTCAAAATTTTTTTAAAATATGGACAATAGTGAAATTGGACGATAATTTACAATCTTTACAATCTCCTTTCTTAAATAAACAAATGATTTTTGAAACTTTCAGAAAATCTGGAAAAACACCTTGAGAAAAACATAAATTTAGCAAGTATGTTAAAGGTCCACATAACTGTTTACTACAATACTTTATAATAGAGGAGGAAAATTCATCATGGCCACTTGAATTAGAATTTTTCAAATTGTTTATTGATTCACTTGTTTCACTTTCAGTCACCCTATACAAATAGATTGATTTATCAGTAAAAAAGTTTAAATTTCTTCCATGGCCATCAATATTATGGAAAGATTGTTGTTTGTCATATAATTTTCTAGGAATGTCAGCAAAATATGAATTAAATTGTTCAGCTATGTCCCCTGAATTTGTATATGTAATACCATTATTTATAATACAATTAGTTTTATTTTTTTGATTGGTTTTTATTGTATTATTTATTAGATTCCAGACTGTTTTTGATTTGTTATTAGAATAGATAATTTTGTTGTCATAGTATTTTCTTTTTGCAGCCCTTAACAAACGCCTATAAATAAGTTTATATTTTTTATAAAATTCCAAAGATGCTAAACCTCTTTTTACCTTTGCATGTAGGTTTTTTAAGTTTTTGGATGATGTTCTTAAACCTAATGTTAACCATTGTTTGCAATTAAAATCTGATTTTCTTTTTCTTACATATCTAAAACTAATATTATACCTAGTAATAATCCAAAGTTCCAATAAAAATAGAAAACATCATTTATATCACTACCTCCATTGTAGAGTTCTGACCAACATTCAGCCTTTAGAAAATTTAGGAAGGTGTTTTTGTTTTTATTTGAGAAAGATCTTGCTAAGTAAGTTGCATGTGAGATGTCATTAATGTAGGCAAATTCAATTTTTTGAAATGTATGGTCAGATAGTCCATTTTCAGCTACAATACAGGCATTAAAATTTGTATAAATATAATCTATGGCTGTAGAAGATATGGCAGTAGTCCTAGTTGGTACTCGTTAAAAACGGGGGTTATATTAAAAGAATAAAGTATATCCAAAAGTTCATTTTTGTCATTATTATCTTGAAAAAGATTTATATTAAAGTCACCAACAACAACCAGTCTGCAAAAAGGATACGCTTCACATATACATGACAGACACTGCTCAAACTGATGAAAAAAAATCATCCTTTGGTCCCAAAGGTGAACGATATAGGCATAAAATACATACATTTATATAGTTGACACATATCCTAATACAAGCACACTCAAAAAGAAACTCAATGCAAAACTTGTGAACGGCATCTACCTGACTAAATTCTAAAGTGTTTTTAGTTAAAATTAATACGCCGCCATGTTTATTAATTGTTCTATTATAATAATCCGCTATTTTAAAACCATTGACATTAAGAAAATCAATTTCGCTATCCAAACACCAACTTTCAGACAAACATAATAAATCTAAATTTTCTTCTTCCAAAAACACTTCAACCAATTCTATTTTGTTCTTTAGAGATTGGATATTTTGGTGGGCAATTTTGATAGTTTCATAGCAAGCTGGTGACATATCCCTAACCTGAGGTTTATCACTGATCATACTATACTTTATTGGGCCCACAGAATTGCCTGGTGACTGAACATTTTGGTGAATTAAATTAATATTTACACATCGGCTATCCAAATTTCTTTTTAAATGTTTAGCAGTGTCTGATTGTTTATTTGTTAAAAAAAGTCAAAGTCAGATCAAGGGCAGTATTTAGACTTGTGTGGCTTCCAACTGCAGAGGTTTCATCCACATATTGAATCAAGGAAACACCAGAGTCATTCAGAAATGTTCGCAAATCATTTTCAAATATTAGGAACAATAGCGAAGCCAGAATAGAGCCTTGAGGTGCACCAATATTGTTCTCTCGAAGTTCCGACTGTGCAACATTATTTTTAATCCCTTGATATTCATATGTAAGCTGCACGCTTTGAAAACGACTTGATACTGTTAAATAAATAAATAAATAAATAAATAATAAATAAATAATTGATGTCAAAGGTCTCGTCAATTGTTCTGCTGAGTAACCCACTATTTTACCAGGTATCTGTTCTTTTCTTGGAGGCTTCATTTATAATGTGAAATGTTTCAAATTCATCAAGAGGGTTCAAGCATATTGAGTTATAGGTAGTCTTTACGAATTCAATTGAAAAAGTTGGGTCTCTTAATTTCATGTCGGCACGTCTATTCTCAGGTTGTCGGCGAGCGCCTACACAAAGTATAATTGGAAATTCTTAAGAGTCCCAACTTTTTCAATTGGCTTCGTAAAGACTTTACATGAATATCTACTTGGACGTATGATTAGAGTACTTTCAGAGGTGAGGCGTGAAGTGTGAGCTCTTGAGAAAAAGGTTGTTTTTTGTGCTCAAGGAGTGATTTTAATTGTGTGTTTGGTACCGTTGTGGTTGTGGAAAACTATGTTTTTTTATTGGTGAAATAGATCTTGGCTGCAGTGTATTTTCCTCTAAAAACGTCAGAAATGATATAATCGAACCTGTCGTTATTTATTATTCGCCAATTTACTACAATCTTTATCAATGGAAACGAGATAGGAAAAAACTTAAGGAATTGTCTTCTTATCAGTTGGTCTTGACAGGCTGGACTAGTGAGAAATAAATACATACGAATTTAAATTAACTAAACATTTTTTGTGCCTGTTTATTTTAGGGTCTTATAAATTTTATTTTATTATCGAACTGGCCAAATTGAATTTATTATATGGGTTTATTGAATGCAGATTTGCAGTAGTAAAGCACAGGTCCGGACTTCGTAGTATTTTGGACTTCAGAACTGACTGAACAATGTCTTAAGTCTAGCGTCGACTAGGCTCGCCGAGTTGAATCGAATCGAATTGCAAAAATTTGCCTCACATATAATTACATTGAATCTGCGTCGACCAGTGAAGAGCTGCAACGCACCGAGCCGAATTTCTCGCGCGCATTGCTCGATGGGCGAATTTTTGTCGCGACGCGTTTCGAGTCGATTCGGCGCACTCCAGTCGACGCACGCGGAGAAGCGGATTTATGCGTCATATACGTCTATATCTTGTAGTTTGTTTCTTTAGATCAAGTATATTTGAAATTTTTCGAAAGTCATTCGAAGATATTGAAAAAACCTGATCGGACCCTTTTTTAAATCTGGAAACAAATGGTGAAACTCGCCGTAGATATTCGTTTTTTTTTGTTTATATCGTGTATCCAGTATTTTACCGTTCGTCGCTTTTTTCTGCGATACTCTTCATCAAATAGAATTTGAAATAATAGTATATTATTTTATATGGAGGAAAAGTAATACTTTTCATGGCGCGCTCGTGTTTAACAGCCGAACGGAGTGAGGCTGGTAATAGAGAGCAAGCCATGAAAAGTAACTTTTCCTCCAAATAAAATATGCTGTTTTTTCTTCAAATGTCGACAAATTAATGCAAAAACGTCGCTTTTTAATAGTAATAATAATTATTATTAAAGATAAGTAGGTTCGCAAGGCGGCTTAGACCGGTGCAGTGTCGGTGAATAGGCTCAGTTTGTTGCTATAATAATGTCATATAAAGCTGTCAGTTGACACTGTCAACAATAATTATTTTTTTAAAATTGCGTTTTCGATTGCTTTTTAATTCCGTATTGATAAGCAGTTATTGAGTAAGTTCGATTAAATAATAACTAACTTGTTCCTAAATTAGTGATTTTTAGAAATGCAGTCACAAATTGAGTGATAAATACAAATTTTAGTTTAATAACTCTTGAGTTGTTGACGCTTATTTTGATGTTTGTTTGTATTGTATCTATGTTGATATGACAACACTTTTACCTCCGCCGGCGGAAAAGTGAAAAGTAAAGCTCCGGCGGAGGAAAAGCGAAACTTCACTGCCGCCTACACAGTCGAGTAATGATGGATTTACTGACGTTTGAAGAAAAAAACATTTCTTCATCTGAGCTGTCCATCGCGGCATACGACTTGCGACGATTGACTGACCGATTCAGTTCTCCTCGATTCGTATCGATGAACGCCCACGGAAAGAATACGACTCTATTCGACGCGCCTCGATTCGATTCGTTTCGACTGTGGTCGACGCCTGGCTTAGAGTTTCAAGTGCTGCAGAACAGGCTAACAACAACTGGATTTGTGTACCGCCATTTCACTGAATTGTTTGACGTATTTCCGTTTAACATCTGAAGATGCCCTGTTTGACATGTTCACAATGTCAAGCACATTGTGTTTTTAAAGGCAGACCGAGGGATGATGAGCTCTTCGGAACATCTTGTGCTCGATCTTGTGATTCCTGTAACAGCATTCTTTGCAAAAAATTTGCGCTGCTTACCACCACTGGAGCCCATGCTCTGTCTTTAACGCAGAGAAACATTATATTCCTCTGCTCAGAATGCAAAAAACTACTTAAGAATGTAACAAACATTAAAGAGTTAACAGAGTCCCTTGACAAGTGTAAGGGTGACTAAGAAAAAGGACGTACGTTATGAAAAGTTGGAGATTAGATTTCAGACAACTGAGAAAGAACTACAGGATGAAATTAAAACACTCACTTCCCAAAATATGGAAAAAGACACTCACATTACCCGCCTCAAAAGAAGAACACAAGACTTTGAGGATATTGTGTTCATAGCAGAAAAGGAATCTGAAGAGACTATTGCCCAACAAAAGAAGCAGATCAGGATGTTAAATATTGAATGTGTTCAGCTCATTACCAGAAATGAGAGTCTATTATTGGAAATTGCAGAATTGAGGGAGAGAATTATATCCTTTGAAAGCGAGCTAAGTGAATATAGAGCACTGAAAGATAGTATGTTGATCAGCATGGGAACTTTAAGCAAGGACAATGAACTATATTTTAGGGAGATGACAGAGGCCAAGTACGAATTGTCTCTTTCGTGCGAAGGATCACGTACTCAGGGTGATATTATTGAAGAAAACAGTAAACATACTAAAAGTCCTATCCTAAAAGTTGGGGAGCTGGTAAGGGAAAACCCAGCTGTGTTGCTGGAAAAAGACAATAAAATAGAAAAAAGTGTGAAGAATAGGGGGAAAGTTCTCTTGCTGTATGATCAGTTCGGCCAGGGTCTGGGTAACGTCATGCAAACTTATTGTGACTCTTTTAAGATGCAAGCTTATGTCAAGGCGAATGCATTTCTTGAGGATGTCATTACGGACGTGAAGGGATTGACAAGAAACTTTTCATTAAATGACTGTTGTGGTTTTGGCGAGTTATGTTATAATGATTTTCGGATGGGAAATCGGCCATCTCTGAAAAGTATTGTAGACAGGCTCAAATGGCTCAGCCATACTAATGTTATTCGGGTTTCGGTACCTTTTTCAACGGAAATGCGAACATTAATGACGCTATTATTAGTTTTAATAATAAATTGTATAACTATGCTGTTAAACTAACTAGATATGCTGAGGGCAAGATATCTTTTATGGATTATGACAATAAGGGGTTTCCCTTAAGAAAGAGATGTCTTGCTCTGAACCTGACTATGATAATGTGTTCTCCAAAGGGAGGTTCAAATATACATTTTATTGACCTGTCTGGCGACGTTTCTATAAGATCTGGCTCGGTGGACGGGTCTGACTCTGTTGCTGTATCTGTAGATAATATAGCTGTAGGCTCAGATAGTTTTTTAGATCAAAGTTTGATGATGGTCTCTTCTCCTTGATGACTTTGAATGTTCAATCAATTAGATCTAAGGTAGATGAGCTATATACTGTTTTAAATACTCTTAGTTGTCCTAGAATAATTTTTTTATGTGAACATTGGCCGAAGGAGGATGAACCCGAGGATGAACCTCTGTATGTGCCAGAATATTCTGTTATTGATAAATATTGTCGTTCTGAATATATACATGGAGGCACGTTGGCTCTTGTTAGTGACATTGTGTTGGAATCATGTCCTTTTGAGAAAGTTCTTTCTTTCTTTCGTGGTATGATGGCTTCTGCTGCACATGCGCAATTTGCCAGCTCATTCAGTTAGAGTCCGAGTTGTGATCTGACTCTAAGTAATATCTCGAACTCTGTTTATTCAATCAAATATGCTAAGGATAAACTTGCCCTGCCTACAATGCAAATGCAACAACTGTTAGTAAGACAGTCACAAACAAAGGAAAACACTTTTCTCAATCTTGGGCAGATAAGATCTACAGACGGGGGATGCCTCGGACAGGAGCAGGATGCAACAAAATATGGTACTTAAACCTTAGAAGAAAATATATTCAATACTATCATTATTATTAATGCTATATCCTTACGGGTTAGATTCTGAGCCCAATTGGTGTGTATACATGGTTGAAATTATCAGAGATATGTTATGTTATGTTAATAAGACTATGTAGTCTTATTTATATAATAGAGTATGTACCCTGAGATATCTTCCCGCTTATAATTTAATTTTATTATAATTAATAAACTTTATAATTGACTTAATAATATTTGGATTGGGGTTTGCTAAGATTATAGTCATGGATATAGGAGAATTAATCCCTTCACTTCTAAAACATTCATACATATCAAAGTTGGGTATTTTGTTTATTTCACATTCAAAAAAATGTGGTTTAAGGTTTCAATCTGTCCACAATCGCAATTTGGGGAATTCTTGATACCTAATTTAAATAAATGTTCGTTTGTCAAACAGTGCCCTGTTCTCATTCTAATGATACTTGTTATATGCCTACGATCAACAAAAGGGAAAGCTTTATACTATCTTGTAGTAGGGAAGTCACACTGGATGTGACCATACCATCTGCCCTTTTTATTAAGTGAGAATTTCCAGTCGAGCGAATGCTCTTTTTTGATTTTACACTTTATTATGGGGACAATGTGAGCTCTCTCAAGCGGTAGGCTCTTGGGTATGTTTAACAATCTGCCGATGTTAGCTAATTTATCCACCTTTTCATTCCCTGGAATATGTGAGTGTCCCGGGATCCACGCTAAATTGATATTAAAATTATTGTCGTTAGCTTCCATCAACAATCGCTTTGTTTTCAGAGAAATGTACTCACTATTAGCATCTATACAGTCTTTCCCAATTTTTTCAATGGCACTTTTTGAATCTGTGAGAATTATAACATTTTGGATGTCCTTTTTAAGCACATATGTAACTGCTTCATTTAAGGCTACCATTTCCGCTGTACATATATGAATCTCATTGGGCAATCTTGATGAGAAACTATAATTGAATTTAGGACGGTATATTCCATATCCCGTTCGACCATCTTTCTTTGAGCCATCCGTATATATAAGCGTATGTTCAGGAACATATTTACTGATACTCTTAAGGAATTGTTTGTCAGCAGCTGGCTCTCCCTTAACTACACCAAGTGCTAGAACCTTCAGTTTTCTAATTTATGTGTCATATTCATATGTGTAACAATGTAGAACATCACACTTGTTCATCCTCCCCAAGTAAGGGTAAAAATAATCTAATGCTTTTACCAAGTATGGCAGTTCAGTTCCTCTTCAATACTTGACGCTACTTAAGTGGTAAGTTTTAATAGACTTCAAAATGGGGATCAATGGATGGTGATGTAGGTTTGTAATTTTAGACAGAAACCTGACAGCCAGCCACAGGCGTCTGTGCTCCAAATCCATCTCAGCCGCTGCCGCCCTAAGAGCGTTGGTAGGAGCTGATTTCATACATCCAAGTATTGTTCTGAGTGCCTAGGATTGGATGCTGTTTAGCTTATCTTTGTTTTTTTTATTTGTTGGTCTAATCAAAAAGGAAACATAATCCGAATGCGACATAACTAATCCACTGTATACTGTCAGCATTGTGTGTGGGTCTGCTCCCCACCACACCCTGCAAAAAGTCTTTATTAAATTAATACCTTTTCTAGCCTTCGCTATTATTAGTTCTATATGTCTATTCCAGTTAGATTAAACTGTGTCAAATGTTACACCCAAATATTTCACTTCTTTCCTATAAGGTATATCCTCACCTTGTATTTTGATGGTTGAGTATGCTATTCTTTTATTACCCTTAGAGAAAACGATGACTTCACATTTGTCGGGGGCTAATGATAGGAAATTATCATCGAGCCACTCAGTAATCCTGTTGAGAGATTGATTTAGACTGCTGACCATTTCTGTATGTTGCTTACCTTTAGTGAAAATCACAAGGTCGTCCGCATATCCCATTATTATAATTTCTTTTGGTACCAGCTTGAATATATGTTATATATATATATATATATATATATACAGTGTGGCCCAAATTGGGTATACATGTATGGGTATCTTCTAAACTATATGAGATACAAAAATGGTTAAATGGCGAAAGTTGTAGGCCATTCAATTCCCAATTCAACGCCATTTTGATAACGATTTTCTCTCTTTTTGTTTTTGAGATATTTTGAAAGAATCAAAAAGTTGTATTTTCGAAAAAGCGCTGTACTTTTTTTATTTAAACATATTTTTAAAATCTGTAAAAACATTGTTAGGACAACTTTTTACGCCCGATGCACCCATGGAATCAGTTTTTAGTTCTGACGTTTCGGTTCTGAGAAACCATCATCAACTTCGTTTTTTCTTATGGCGGCCATTTTGTTTTTTAGCACATTTAAAAAGAACATGTTTTTTCCTTTCTTATGATGTATAACACTTTATAAAAATATTTAATTTTTATGTCAAAAAACGACAAAGTTAATTTTTAACTGAGTTGGCCATGACGGCGGAGGCCATTTGCCGTAATAAATGACAGTGTTGCTATGGTGATTCGGCGGCATTTAAGTCATTTTACTAAAAAGTGACATTATTCAGTCAAAACGCTATTTGGTAGTTTTTGTTTAAATTTTCATAAATTTTGATTTCTAAATATCGCCACGCGATATGCCAGTGAAGAAAAATATGACATATTAGAATGTTATATTAAATGTAATAGAAATACAAATCATGCCACCGCCGACTACTTGGACCTGTATCCTGAGAGGCAACAGCCAAGACTATTCGCGAGGCTTGACCTGAACTTAAAAAATTATGGAAGCTTTGAAGTACCAACGCCAAAGAAATATCAGAAGGGCAATCAAGCTCGTGACGATGACACTAAGGATATTTTAACGCGAACCCGACGACGTCGACGAGAGTACGTGGGAGGGAAATACTTATACCCAGAACTACTATCCAAACAGTCCTTAAAGAAAACAAATATCGTCCTTATAAACCTACTATTGTTCAAGTTTTAAAGGAAACAGACCCAAGGCGATTATAATTTTCAAACTGGTTTGTAAACCAATGTCATGAAAACCCCAATTTCAGTATGAAGATTATTTGGACCGACGAAACGTTTTTCAGCAACTGCGGAACATTCATTATTGTGAATATCCATTTTTGGGCCACTGATAATCCTCACCAAGTGGTAGAACGTAGGCCACAAGTAAGATTTGGCTTTAATGTCTGGTGTGGTGTGTACGGTAAGTCTACACAGTCCGCAAAATATTTACAAAGTCAAATAGTATAATTTGTTTTTAGATAATCAACTTATAGGACCATTAATTTACAATTAAATAATGTTATATCAACCCGGGGTCCTGTAAATTGGCCAGCTGGGTCCCCGGATATTACATAGGGCATTAATTAAGATACAATATTCTCCATGTAAAAAAAGGATACTTACTCTCAAAAACACCCCTAATACTGCCAGACCATCTGGATGCTTCGCTGCTTCATTAAACGATGAATATTTCGTGGAATTCCAAGGTGTAATCTTTGGGCAAAGTTTACAGAATAAATATAAGTTGCCTCGCTCACTGTCGAAACTTTAATGCATTGAGATCACAAGCGTGCGGCAGATACCTGCATATTCTGTAAACTTTGTACTTTGTACCGTCAAATA
>MU188682.1:43588-60065 GCA_016904865.1 Pissodes strobi
CATCAATGCCAGGCGCAGAATTTATTTTATTTTTTAGGGCAGAGCTGCACTCTTCCATGGTAAAAGGCTGATATTGCATAACAGGTTGTAATTTTATGGCGGAATTATTGATTATATTATCGGACTTTTTGTTTAATATGATCTGGAATGATTTCATTTCTTTTAGCTTTGTATACACCTGAAAATTTTTTAACCTTACACCAGACATCTCTAATATTTGTGTTTCTATTTAAGGTAGAACAATAGCTTATAAATTTGTCTTTCTTCTTTTTCTTAAAAAAAAACCTCTGCTTTTGGCTATCATATGCTTCATCTCCAAAAAGTTTTCTAGAGTGGGATTATTTCTGTATATATTTATACTCACTTTTCTTTCCTGCAGCTTAATGGAACAACCTTGGTCCCACCATGGGTTACCCGTTCTAGTTTGCATTTTTATTTTCGTTTTGGGGATGTATAAGTTTGCGGACTCTTGAATGATGTTGTTAAAGTCCTCCAATGTAAAATAGTCTGCAGTATACATTTTTTGGGCAATATATTGCTGGTATGAAGGCCAGTCTGCTTTATCATATATTCGCCTAGGTGGGCAGTAGTATTAATGGAAGTACTAAAATTTATTTAAGTGAAAGTAGGAAAATGATCACTATAGCCGCAGTCTGAAAGTACTTCCCAATTGCAGCGAGATGTCAACTCTCACCCAATGATAGCATGTATAATGAAAATAGAAGAGGGCCAAGGACTGATCCCTGTGGACACCTGCTTTACTTATTACCTTTTGACTTTCTATATCATTTATGCATACATAATTTTGTCTACCAGTGAGGTATGTTTTTAACAAGGAAAAAGCATTGCCCCTCATCCCCATCATTTCCAATTTAGAAAGCAAAACCAAATGATCAACAACATCAAGGGCCTTTTTTAAGTCGATGTATATAGCTAGAATATGGTCTGCCTTGTCTATTTATAAAGTTAATAACATCTGTAGTGGCATCCAATGTACTGCTATTTTTTATGAAACCGTATTGGTATTTATCAAGTTCAAGACAAAAAACTTAGTATCCTTTTATGTATGACCATCTCTACAATCTTTGAAAAGGTACTTATTACTGTTATGGGCCTATAGTTCTGAGTCTTAAATTGGTCTCCAGACTTATAAATAGGACTTATTCTACCCAATTTCAAAGATTCCAGAAAAATGCCACTTATTAATAAGTTGTTGATTAATCCTACCAGAATAGGAACGACTACATTTTTAATAGAAATTAAATTCTTGACCGTGATTCTGTCATAACCTGGGGATGATTGCTTTTTTAAATTGTCAATTATATTTGAAATTTCTTGTATATCTGTTGTATTCATGAAGATTGAGTGTTCATTAAAAATTTCCCCAGTTATGACATTATCATTCTTGCTCAGCCTTTCTAAAGCCACCGAATCCGATATGCTTTTTCCCACCCCCAAAAAATAATCAATAAAGATGTTAGTAATTTGTTGTTGGTCACTTATTATATTACCTTCATGCTTAATATGGTTTGATTTTGTTGGATTCATATGTGTGTTGATGACCTTCCACTGCTTTTTATAATTATTACCTGCATGATTCCATTCATTTTCAAAAATCTGGCCTCTAAGATTATTTTTTTGTATGTCACTATATTTTTAGTTTGATTAAATTCCCTTAGGAGTTCAACATTATTAGGTTGACTTTGTTTCATTTTATACAGTTTATTTCTTTTTTGTATGAGTTCAAGAAATTCCCAAGTAACCCAATCATTGCCTTCTTTTTGTTTAATTACCGTTGTTTGAGTTGTACAAGATTTTGCCATTTGTATTGTATTTACTAGAGTTTCTACTGAGTCGACATTGCCGGTGGAAGTCAATTCTTCAAACTTACTTTGAAATTTAGAAGAGTTCAAAATTTCAACATGCCTCACTACCTTAGGTGTAAAAGTTTTTACCGGCTGAAGAATCTTAAAGTTGTCTATGGTCACCTATTGCATCATCCCTAACATTTACTGTACAATTTAAATTTTCATTTGAGAGTACATGATCAATTAATGACTTTTTGTTTTTTGAAATTCCGGTAGCATTGTTTACATGAATGTTGCTTACTATTTTAAACCCTAACAATTCAATTATGCCTTTATATTCAACAGTATCAGGGTTGATGGTCTCCAAAAGGTCGATATTAAAATCACCCACGACTATTGTTTTCCTTCGTCGTTCCTTATGTAATTTTTATGAAATTTTTCTAAAAAAAAAAAAAAAATTAGATCACCCATAAGAATTATGTTATCTGTTAGTGGGTTGAATACATATTCAAGATTATTTTTCAAATGTGAGATCTGTTGGGAAGCATACATGTGATAATATTTAGGTTATTTATTTTAATTATTAAGATTTGAAATAATTCTTCATGGAATGGTAGGTCAAGTTGTTTTTCTGCAAACACAGATCGCTATTCCGTCATATCCATCATTGCGATCTTTTCTTATGATGTTGTAATTTTTTATGTGCAATTGATTTTCAGGCTTAAGCCATGTTTCATTTAATAAGATTATGTCTGGATCATGATCCCAGATTAGTGAGACAAGATTGCCCCTATTGGGTAAGATCCTGCGGCAGTTCCATTGCAGTATGTTCAGTTTTTGAAAGAAATGAATCAATCTCTTTTTTTTATTAATTTGTTAGAAGTCCGAGTCTTCTAAGTCCATATCCGTATCATGTCTTAGCATTTCATTGAGACATTCGCGCAGTTCGAAGAGTGGTTTTTTAGGCAGTTCATAAAAAGTTTGTTTAATTGCAGATGCACTACTAGGCTGTTCTTGAATAAGTCCTGTGAAATATGTATCAGAGGTATCAAGAAGTTTAGGTATATTAGTTTTATTAGATTTAGCATAAGATGTATTAATGGTTTGGTTTTGAGAATAGGTTGTTTGAGAGCTATTACCTCTCGCAGGTCTTGAGTTGGGGAAAAGTAAGAGACTATCATGTGCTTGTTTGTCATAGTTTGTTAAATTTTCTGTGTTCCTTCTTTTTGTTTGGGTGTTAAGAGCATGTTGGTAAATACGTTTAGGATTATTAACTTGGGCTTGAAGCCTTCTCTGCGTAACTGGTACTATGTTCTCTTGGTCTCTTTGGTTATGTTTTAGAGGGAGAAAAAGTGTAGGGTGAAGTGAAAAGTCAGTCACGTTATTGTTTTTTGGGCAAAGTTGATTGGCTTCATAGAATTAAATATTTTCAAAGGACATTATTCTTTTTATGTTTTTTTGCCTGAGAAATTCAGGGCAGGTTTTAGAAGATGATGTTCATTATTTTTGCAAAACAGAAATTTTTTAGTGCAATTAAGTTGGTGAGCTTCATTGTCAATATTGTCAGTCTCCGTGCATTGAAAACACTTCCTTTTGCCTTTACATTGATTTTTTGTGTGCCCATACAACAAACAATTAAAACATTGAGTAACTTGTGCAATATAAGGGGTAACTGGCATTGTTAATCTATATAAACTAATATCTTTGGGTAATTTTATACCATCGAATGTAATCAAAATAGAATTAGTAGGAACATATTCAAACTCTTTTTTTTTTGATTACCTGATTCATCTCCCACTGTGTTTTTTAATACCCTTCTGTTAAGTCTAATTATATGAATATTTTTAAATGGGGCTATTATGCCTTCTTTAAGTATCTCTATGTCTATATCAGAGTCTACCCTCCTTCCAACCCCCTTGCAGCAGGTATAGTTATAAGGAATAGAAACCCTGTAAGATTATTTTAGCTAACATTTAATTTTTCAACATATTATTCCTACGTTGGGATTTAGAACCTTCGGCAACATGCACTAAAACAGAGTTTTATCCACAATACCGAAACAGAATTTTTGCACTCGACGCGCGTTTCGCTAACCATGTTAGCATCATCAGGAGATGATTAAAACTAAAATTAAAATCTACCTAACTCTCTTTTTATACTACTGTTTGCTGTTCAAGCGGAACTAAAAAGAACCCATCCTGGAATCCCGCTACTCACACTTGATCAACCAATACAATGGACTATACGGAATAGGCCCTCTATCTCTATTTAAACTATTCTTACATTTCATAATTTTCATACTTTCATATGCGTCTAATAATCTCCTATCAGTTATATTATGAATTAATTTTAAATTTTTAATTGTTATTCCGTGATTATTATCAAAAGCATGCTCGGCAACACTTGATTTTTCTGTTCTACCATACTTTAAATGAGCTATGTGTTCTTTGAATCTCGTTTGTATAGATCTTCTAGTTTGCCCAACATATTTTTGGTTACAATCCATAGATCCAATTTCATATATTCCACTTCGTTCTAATATTTCAATTTTATCCTTTGGACCACCTAATAATTTCTTAATGTTAAACTGAGTCTAGTATACTAATTTTAAACAACAAAGTCGAGAACAATGACCAGCTACCATTTTTTGATACTTTAGTGATTAGGAACGATAATAACACACTAGAATTTGACATTTAAAGAAACAATACTGCCACTAACTGATATATTCCTAATGACTCCTTCCACAGCGACCAACATAAAATAGCCAGCTTTATTTTTTAGTACACCGTTTGGTTAACTTTCCTCTTAGCAGAGAAAGATTTAATAATGAAAAGGAACCAATTAGGAATATAGCGAAAGTTAATGGTTTTAATACTAACTTAATAAATAAGCTAATTAATAGGCATTTGTTTAGAAAGACCATTCGTGATTCCACTTCTTTCGTCAATCAGGATGAAAATACAAAATATGTTTCGATACCGTATAATCCTCATATATTAGAGGACTCCAAAAAGTTTTTAAGGAAGTAGGTTTAAAATTAGTATACCAGACTCAGTTTAACATTAGGAAATTATTAGGTGGTCCAAAGGATAAAATTGAAATATAAGAAAGAAGTGGAATATATGAAATTGGATGTATGGATTGTAACCAAAAATATGTTGGGCAAACTAGAAGATCTATACAAACGAGATTCAAGGAACACATAGCTCATTTAAAGTATGGTAGAACAGAAAAATCAAGTGTTGCCGAGCATGCTTTTGATAACAATCATGGAATAACAATTTAAAATTTAAAATTAATTCATAATATAACTGATAGGAGATTATTAGACGCATATGAAAGTATGGAAGTTATTAAATGTAAGAATAGTTTAAATAAAGATAGAGGGCCTATTCCGTAGAGTCAATTGTATTGGTTGATCAAGCGTGACTAGCGGGATTCCAGGATTGGTTCTTTTTAGTTCCGCTTGATTAAGCAAACAGTAGTATAAAAACAGAGTTAGGTAGATTTTAATTTTAGTTTTAATCATCTCCTGATGATGCTATCATGGTTAGCGAAACGCGCGTCGAGTGCAATAATTCTGTTTCGGTATTGTGGATAAAACTCTGTTTTAGAACATATTATTCGCTGTAATAAAGTTGGTAAAATCTATTCCAATTCTATTTCTACCTTTACTTTCAACTTTTTTTATATCAGACAACTTTAAGTCAAATATCTCTTTGGCAATTTTTAATTGACTGAACTTACCTATATTTTGATTAGCATTATTTGATTCTACTATTATTTGAAACGGGGTGATATCATCTTTATTATAAAATCTTTGGAATATCGGTCTTTCATTGTTTGTTGACAAAACTTGTTTTTCAGCTATGGCCTGATTATCAACCAAAATGTCTTCCATACCAATTACGCGCCTAATCTCATTCTGCGATAAACTATTTTTTCTAATGCGGCGACTTCAATGTGAATTTTTTGTCAGCTTTTAATTCAGATGCCCAGCTACTAAATAATTTATTAATTTCTTTTGATTTAAAAATGCATGTCACTAGTCCTACCCGAATTACTTTGCATTCAGCCACGTTGCTAGATTACATATGTTCAAACTTCACTCCTGGTGAGCTTGAGTGCAAAGTGGTTAACGCTGGCATTTCGAATCACGAAGCGATCTTTTGTAAATTTAAAATTAAGCGTAAATCGTATATGAAGCGAACTAAAAAAGGTAGGATATTTTCTAAGAAAAATTATGATAGCTTCGCACGGTTATGCCAGGGTGCTCTTGGGCAGGATATATTGGAGTCGGATGATCCGCTGCAATTTTTTCACTTTAAGCTTTCTGGTTTGTTTAATAGAGCCTAGAGAATAAAAACAAAAAATAGAAAACCTTGGGTAACGAAGGGCATAGCTGTTTCCTCTAGAAATATGCGCTGCTTACATTATTTAAGGAAATACTTTTATGAAAATCAAAACTTTTGTATGTTATTTTATATGTATAGAAATATATATCGACAAACACTCAAAGCTGCCAAGCAGACCTATTATAGAGATAGAATTTTACGTGCAAATAATAAACAAAAAGAATCATGGCGGATAGAAAATGAACTGCGAGAGAAGAGTAATGTTGACTTTGGTGATGCCAATTTATCCCCCGACGAACTTAATAATTTTTATTGCTCTATAGCTGCTAATATGTCCAGTCAGATTGTCAATAAGCCCAATTACAAAGTATATTTGCGGCTTTCTAGGGTTTTTGGAATCATTCTTTTTCGAAAATTCTAGAGAAATTGGTGAAGAAACGGATGATGATCTTTCTAGAGAAGCACAAAATACTAAACCCAGCACAATTTGGCTTTCGGGCTTCTAAATCTACAAATGATCTTAGAATCACTTTATATTAAAATTAATGAAAAGGAATCAGTCGCAGCGGTTTTTTGCGACTTATCAAAAGCGTTCGACTGTGTTAATCATGGTATATTGCTATATAAACTTGAAACATATGGGTTTAGGGGAAAGGTATTTGTCGGGTAGGGTTCAAAGTGTTTCATATGTGGGTGCCACTTCTGAGCCAAGGAATGTAATGTATGGGGTTCTACAAGGGTCAGTTTTGGGTCCTATCTTGTTTTTATTGTATATTAATGACTTGGCTAATTTGGATATAAGGGGCAAGTTTACTCTTTTCTGATGATGCTACAGTTTTGTGGCATAGTAAACGTAGCAATGAGCTTAATGAATTTGTATCATGTGAATTACAGAAAATTAAGATTGGGTGCGATTCAAATGAGCTCTCGCTAAACATTAATAAGACTTGCGTTATGCACTTTAAGTCTAATTTCGAAGATGTTATATTCGAAAATAAAGTTTTAAATAATCTTCAAGAAAATAAATTTTTGGGCATTTACATTGATAGCAAATTGAAGTTTGAAGGTCATATAAATAGGCTGTGTTCTAAATTGGCTTTGGGTTGCTACGCTCTCCGAGTAATTAGCAACCAACTGGATACCTCAATTGCAAGAAATGCATATTTTGCACTGATAGAGTCTCATTTGAAATACGGCATTTGTTTTTGGGGATGTTGCACGGATCAACTGTTTAATAGCGTGTTTGTGCTGCAAAAGAGAGCTATAAAATATATGTATAAGGCTCATTTTAGAGACTCTTGTAAACCTTTATTCGTCGCCCAAAAGATCTTAACATTGACTTGTATTTTTATTTTGGAGTCTGCGTATCTAATGCACAGGAAATATAAAAATAAAATTCACTCACCTTCTGTGCGTAATACTCGCCTTTCACATAATATTCCGCTGTCTATTCCGTCTACCAGCCAAACTAAGAAGTCTTTATTCTATAATAGCAAGGCTATATTCCACTTTGCGATAGATAAGGCTGTACACACTAAATGTTTTGTTTTACTGATGTTTATCTTGTTTAGTACTTTTTTTATTTATATGCCATTTTGTGATATTCTCCTGTTTGTATTCCATATGGATGTTTTGTTGAATTGCCAGTTAATGTTTCTCACATTTTACACTTTTGCATGCTATTTGTAATAAGCTTTGTCAACAATACAATGTATTCTAGGCAATAAAACA
This sequence comes from Pissodes strobi, assembly GCA_016904865.1. NCBI lineage: Eukaryota > Metazoa > Arthropoda > Insecta > Coleoptera > Curculionidae > Pissodes > Pissodes strobi. Next base: position 51,486 of record MU188682.1, read on the forward strand.
TGTTTTGAATTTGAATTTGATCTAATTGCAAGTTTTGAGTGCTATCAATAAAAACGTATTAAATAAATTATAAAGCTGCCCTGGTTCAGTGCATTCCGTACCTTCATGCTCTATAAGAAGTTCATGAAAGAAATGCTTATTACCAGGGCCTGATGGTGTGACTGCCTTATTTTTGAAACATACTGCTTTTCCACTTTCCAGACCACTTTGGCTACTTTTTAACTTAGGTATCACTTTCTTCTTGGAATTTTCCTGATACTTGGAAACAGTCATATATAAAGCCCATCTTTAAAAATAATGGCAAAAGGGATGAAGTTAAACTGCCGCCCGGTAACCATCATGTCGCTGATACCTAAATTACTAGAATCAATCTCGTCTGATTTCTTGAAAACTTCTTTTAGGAACTTTATCTCCATTTTCCAGCCCGGATTTTATGAGTGCCAATCCATAACGAGTAACTTACTTGTCTATCATGACTACATTGTCAGGGCCTTGGAGCGAGGACATGCTGTTGACTCTGTGTACACCGACTTCTCCAAGGCCTTTGACAGGGTGGACAGGATATTTTAGTGCACTTCTGGAGACAGATATACATACATTCAGGTGTCTCAAGAATAAACAAAAAGTGAACATAAGTTCAGGGAGATATGCAGTAAGTATATGAATTTATCAATGTTATCAAGTGTTACAAGTGTCAGGGTTATATTAATTTTTCTGGTGATTGTACTGAACAAGAATGCTGTCCAAAGTTTGCTGGTTACATGCAATGAAGGAAAGAAAGAGTGTATAAATTGTGTCCGGAACAGGGATTGCCAGTATCTGAAACATGCTGAGGAGCAATTCAAAAACAGACTGAATTATAATCCATTGTAGTAATTAAATGTGTATTGTTTAAACGTACAGAGTTTTATAGCCAACAAAGATGAGAACTAATTTTGTCCAAGGAAATGACATTGATGTATTTATTGCTACGGAATCAAGGATTACGAGTGAAATTCGTGATCATGAAATAAAGATTGAACTCAGTGATCAGATTCAACTCGGAAAATCGACATACAGGGGGTGTTTTAATTTATGTACGAGACAGTATTCCATACCAAAGTTTATTTGTTAAAGAAGTGAGCAAAACAGTATGGCTAATAGCGATAGATTGCAAACCATGTGTTAGTAGGACTATATCGTTTACCAAATTCCAGTGCAGCTGAGTTACTGCAGATACTTGAAGAAAACATGGAGGATCTCATATTGATGGATAAGTTTCTGTATATTATTGGAGACTTTAACATAGATGTCACTAAACTTACTTACTACAGCAATAGATTGGTAATTATGATGAAATCGTTGAGTTTTATACAGAGAGTAACCGATTTTACATGAATAGACGGTGAGCATAAAACAATTGTTGATCTGGTATTTACCAATGGTCAGTCAACAAGAGTTGAAGTTAAGAGGTACCCCAAACAACAGACCATGATATACTTGAATTTTCAATAGGAGAAAAAAAAAGATAAACATATACCAGGAAAGAAAACAATGCCAACTGTGGTGAGTAGCGAGTACTTCCAGTAGAGGAATATAAGGCAAATCAATCAACAGAATTTTGAAAGTGATTTGAAAAAGAGGGAATTGGTAAATGTGGGAAACGTGGATAAGCTTGTAGAACTATTTCATAAAAATATGACTAAGTCTCTTGATGTGGCTGCACCAATTGTAAATATAAAAAGAAGACAAGAAAAAAATTAATAATGAGCTTAAAAATATATTAAAAGCACGAGATCAGTTATACCAAAGAGCACAATTAGAACCATCTCCAGAAAATTGGGAAACATATAGAGTAGCCAGAAATGGGACAACAAAGGAAATAAGGAGTAAGAAATCTATATACTATGAAGAAATTATAGACCAAAATAGAGGAGTTAATAGAGCTATGTGGAGAGGAATAAAGGAGGTTTTAGGTCAAAATAAAAAAAGTTAAATAAAAGAGGTGTATTTTAATGAAAAGAAAGAAACAGAAAAAGAACAAACAACAGAGAGTTTCAATATATAGATAGATAGATATTCTTTATTTGTTCAAATGTTTACAATAAACATAACAAAAAAAAAACAGAAGGGTGTAGAACAATGTCACAATGTGAAAATATATTATTTAAGAGATTTCCTAGATATTATAACTAGGACTGTACTTATACAATCTGTAATGATGCTCAATATGTTACGTTACGAATAAGAAAATAAATATCACAGAGATATTTTACAATAACTAAATTTTGGATTTATTTTTTTGGCCGATTTTGATACAACATAAAGAAAAAAGAATAGAAAAAAGAACAGACATACACAAAACAACATGAATCATTATATTTTTGTACTTCAGTGCTTATTAAATTTATTTAAAGATTATTTGCTAATGAACCCTGAAGAGTTATCCTATCCCGATCATTGTAAAATTCACTGACGCTATAAAATACTTTATTAAGCAGGTATTTATACAAAACGGATTTAAGTTTACTTCTCGACAAACATCCAATTCTCTCTGGCAATGAATTAAAAATCTTTATAGCACAGTGTTTAAAAATTTTTTGTACGTAAGTAAAATTGCACTTTTCAGGTACCAGACTTTTTTCGTTGCGAGTATTATAATAATGTTATAAATCAAAATCAGAAAAGGGATCTCTATTATCATATACAAATAACACAGTATCTAATATATACATTCCCATCACTGTCAGTATTTGATGTTCTAGAAAAAATAGGCCTACAGCATTCTTGCTGCCTCATACAGAATATACTCCGCAGGCATATTTTCTGCATTACCACAATTCTGTGCACATCAGATGAGCCGCCCCAAAAAATATCTCCATAACGTAGCCTAGACTGGATATAAGCATGGAAAGCGCTTATAGCAGCCGATGTGCTTACCTCTTTTGCTATTATGCTCAGAGCATAGCAGTATTTACATATACTGCATGCTAGGCTTTTAATGTGTGCCTTCCAATCCAACCTCTGATCAATTTGCACCCCCAAAAAACGGAAACTCTCCAATGACTCATGCTGGTCACCATTATAAGATATTAAAATATAATTATCATTCCTGTTACCAAAAGTAAGATATTGTGTTTTAGTGACGTTCAAAAATAAATAATTTTGCAGACAATATTTATCAAGCAAGTCCATTGCAGCGTGCCCCTTATAAACAAGTATTTCTTTACTTTTCTGATTAAACACAACAGATACATTATCAGTGTACAGAACAATGTATTCCTCAATGATATCCGGGACCTCATTAGCATATATAACATACAAAAGAGGGCCCGGGATGCATATTTACACATCCTCACATACGATGGCACCAGGGTGCTGAAAACTGTGAGCCTTTGTGAACAATAATTACGCTACAAAAGCTCACTGGTTTCGGCACCTACGTAACTGGCTCTCATAGGCACCAGGGTGCTGAAATCGGTTAGGTTTTGTAAGCGTTTGTAGCGCTACAAAAGCTCACTGCCTGGAGTACGCTGTTATATAATATTTCGCTTTTCGCATGACCCTCCGCTCGCTTAGCTCGCTACGGGGGCTCATGAAAAGGAAACTAACCAGGTGCTAACCCAAACTAACCCAAGACATACCCAAAATCAAGAAAAAAACTGTTTCGAAACTTAACCTAAAAAAAAGCAACGGGGTTTGAACCCGGACCGTCCAGGTGTGACCCAGCCATCTAAACCTCTAGACCACGAGAGCTCTCACCGCAAATTGATTGCACCGTGAAGATATGGCGCGATTAGGTGCCCAAATCATTGAGCTTTTGTAGTGCTACCAACGCTTACAAACCCTAACCGATTTCAGCACCCTGGTGCCGTCGTATGTGAGCATGTGTAAATATGCGCCCGGGATTGATCCCTGTACTGCTCAACTATATCAGTCTTATAACACAAAATAATCAATTTACTCTATAATTTATATTATTTTGTATTATGTGTATAGCAGCCTGTATGCTGTATGCAAGATACAAGGTTAGCTGAAGGTCCTATCATAATCCTGGATATGTGTACCTACCTATACATGCTGTGTACATGTGGTTTGTTGCACAATCAGTTGATCAATTGAATGAAGCATTGAATAAGGTTTTTCTTACAAAAAGAAAAACAAAAATTGATCAAAATCTACCCAGAAATTGCCATAAACAATAGGATATTCCTGTTCGATTACCTTATTGTGCAACATTATGACCTGATTTAGAGATTATCAAGAGAATGAGTTTTAGCTCCGAAGATTATTAATATCGGCTGCTTATTTTATTTTTTTATTTATTTCCATGTTACATTTATGTTTCAGTTTTAGTAACAATATAATTAGGTATTATACTTTTATATACTTTTATGTGAAATGTTGATGAGTTAATTTAATTTGCTAATATCACAGCCTCAGTTGAATCTTATAATTTTCTATAAGGAATTCTGACATTTAACAAAAATAGTGACACAAAATTCTATTGCCGTTTTTTTTTTCTTAAATGCCCTTTTTCTAAGCCTTTTTCTTAATGCCATTTTAAAATGTGTTTTTATTTATTTACAGCGTCTCTATATATGCCATATTCCTCACCATTTTCGAAACGGCATATTTGGAAACTCAATAATAATCCTATTACTTCAATAAACAGAACAGAGCTAACAAAATGCATTCTATAAACTCAAGTCATGAAAGCAATTTAAGCAATAATTTAGTTGGCTAAGTTGGCATTAATTGTGTAAGTGCAAAACAGTAAAAAATCAGCTGCCAAAACTGACTTTTCCAATCTGCCAAAATTACCTTTGGAATCAATTGTCAGCAATTTGGAATTTAAAGAGCTCCTTAGTAGTTTGGGTTAGAACCCCCTTAGAGATTACCACTTCCAGAGACTTATACAAAGCACCCATCTCATCATTTTCCACCACCATCAGCACTCTATCGCTCAAGTAGGAATTTATCAGACTCAATGCCACACCACGCACACCATATGCTTCCAACTTTTTACACAGAATGTCGTGATTCACAGAATTGAAGGCTTTCGGAAGGTCCATGCACATCAGCATTGTATAATACTTGTTATTTAATGAATTTATACAGCGCCGTAGCAACATCCCAACGGCCCTGGGTTCGAGGCTATAGCCGCGGGCCCCTACACCCTACCTAGTACCTAGTATATTTTATATCTTCTTAAATCTTCGGCTCTGGATATAACAAATAATATGACCGACTACCATAAAATATTTATTTATATTCCTATTATATAAAAGACAATAGAAAAATTCTATATTTATAACCTGTTTTTTTAATGGAAAAATTTGGCCGGCCAAATTTTTGATTGTTTCCAGGAAATAGGTATACAATTATGTTTTTGGATATTTTAATAATACAAATACCAAATATGTACAATAAATCTAGCTTAAATAAATATATAAAACCAATAATATAACAAGAAGTTGCGAATTTTAGGAACAGAAAAAAAGATTAAAAGTTGACAGAAATTGAGTTCCTAAATCAAAATACGCTAACGCTGACTCTTGGTTGTGATTCCCGGAGCCCAGCGCGCGGTTGTCGGATATTACGGTTTGCAGGTCAGGTGTAGTAACAAATATTGCGATTACAGCGCGGATATCATATTGTTTATTTTATTATTATGATTATGCGATCTATTACCGTACACATAATACATAATATTTAGTATGCCATTAGTATAGATTAATTCATTAAATTAGTTAATGCTATTTTACAAACATTAATTCAAATATATATTTTTTAAATTCTTATAAAAGCAGTCTTCGGCACTCTTCAGAAATACGCTGAACGCTGAGACCCAAAATATAAAATATATGTATGTATATTTCTAGAGCAGAAAGCCAATTCCTGATTTAGATATGAATAAAAACGCTGTCTAAGATTTCTGGGTTTTGGGGCCCGGATGTTTTTTGTTAATCCAAATCCACTATTTATTAATTATCTCAACAAACAATGAATTTAAACAATATGGGAATTTTTTTGTTTGATTTTTTGTCACTTCAGTCGAACACTGGCTGCTGGCCTTTTGCGGACCCTTTGAGATTGCGGGCCTGGTTCCACCGAACCCACGGAACCATTATAGCTACGGCGCTGAATTTATAACTTTTTCTACTGCTTGATAAATAGCTCTAATCGTAGACTTGCCCTTTCGAAAGCCATTCCGTCTGTCAGTTATTACTGAATTCTTATCAAAAAAAGATGTAAGTTTTTCATATAAACATTTTTCAAATATCTTGCTAATATTTGACAAGAGGGAAATTGGTCGATAATTTTTCTCTTCGTCTGTATCGCCCTTTTTGTGAATTGCCCTTACATAAGCCACTTTAAGTTTAGATGGAAAAATACCTGTAGTAAATGACAAGTTTAGAACATGCGAAAGAGGACCAGAGACTTCTTCAGCCACTTCCTTCAAAACAGATACAGGCACTTCATCGTGACCAACAGATTTTTTGTCTTGTAGATTTTTTATGACTAATGATTTCTGTTTTAGTAACTGGTCTTAAAAAAATTTAATTTTCATTCCTGTTTTGATTAAAATTTTTATTTTTGTCTGAATTAAATTTGGAAGAATGGCATGCATTGGCAAAATAGTTGTTGATCTTATTTAGTGTTTCGATTTTACTGTTGCATTTACTTGAAAAGGTTTCAAATATAGTTTTTTTCTTGCGATTTGGCCTTGCAATTTTGTTTACTAGATTCCAAGTTGCTTTAGTTTTGTCTTCAGAATTTTGTATATATTCCTAATTCGAGATTCTTCTGGCTAACCTAATTAGACTTTTTAAGATAGGTACTTCAGTACTTAGCAAAAAATTCGGTAGAAATTAGCCCTTTAATCTTTTTATAATATAATATCCTTTTATTCCTACAAGAATTCTTTATTCCAGCAGTAATTTAAACTTTACTCATTTTGGTTGTATTAATTTTTTACGAACAAATATTTTGTCAAAATAGTCATCAAAAACATTCAAAAAAGCATTGTAAGCACTTTCCACACAGTCACATTTATACACAGACATCCAGTCCATAGATTGTAGTTCCTGCTTAAACGCATTAATTTTATTTTTGGAAAATACCCTCTTTGGAATAAAATTATTTTTGTCATCACCTTGAATGGCAGCATCATCTTCAACACACAGAACCTGGATATGGTGATCACTGAGTGTAGTATTCAAAACATAGGCCTTTGGCCTAAAATCCGAGTTTGAATTACAAAAAAAATAATATCTATTAATGTAGATGAGCCTTTATCAGTTATTCTTGTGGCCTCGAATATGGTGGGTGATAAATTAAAGCTAGTCATTAGATTTAAAAATAACTTAGTTTGGATATTTGCTTCATTCAGATTAAGATTAAAATCCCCAGCAACTATTATTTTATAATTAAAGTATCTTTTCTACACATAGATCATTAAGTTTTCTATTTGTTCAATAAATACATCAAAGGATCCTAAGGTTCTTCTGTATAAAGATATAACAATTATTTTTTTGTTTTTGCCCTAAAGCCCCTGCTAACTCAACTACTCCCTCTACTGATAATTTACCTATACTACTGTCTTTTACCAAGTCCAATTTTTCCTGGCTATAAATGCAGACACCACCATGTTGGAGATTTTTCCATGCAAAAAAGGACACCAAACCATATCCGCCGATCTTGACTAACTCCATGCCCTCATGTTCTGGAACCCAGTGTTCGCTTAAACATAGTATAGAAGGCTTATTAGCGAGTCCTTCTATTAGAGCTTCAATTTCAAGTGTTTTGTTTTTAAGGCTCTATATATTTTGGTGCATGATGTAAACTTTGCGTGTGTAATATCTATTGTTACCCTCTTCTTCCCTTTTTGATTGCTATTTTTCATAGCAAATCCTTTGGTTTTGCTTTGTTGACTACGTCTATATACACAGGATACTTTATATTTATTTATTTATCGAAAGAGGAATGATTTGAATCATATTTAGTGTGCCTTTCATTGTTTGAGATACAGCGGTTAGTACATTTTACTTGTTTGTCACAGTCTTTAGTTTCATGTGCTGTACTGCTGCACTTACCACAAACTACTTGATTTTTGCACTCTGCAAAAGTATGACCATAACGATAGCAGTTAAAACATCTCATAACACCAATGTATTCAAAAATTTTACAACCAATATAAAGCCTACCATCTGAACTGAGCATGATTCGACGAAAGGTAGCTGGATCACACTCAATAATAGACATGTAGGCTTTGACTATTTTCTTAGTTGTTTTCACTGTAATTTGGCTCTCTTCTGTTAACAGCGCAGGGTTTTGACCTCTCAGTGTCTCTATTAGTTCTTTGACTTCATAACTTTTCTCAATTCCGATAATTTTTACACAAGGATATCTTTTTTGGGGTATCTTGGTGCAGACCATATTCCCTAGTTTACCGTCTATATCACTCTGGAGCTTGTGTGCCTCGTTTGTGTCACGTACCTTTATTATGACAGATCCATTTTTTGTATTCATTATACTTTTTATGCCAACACCTATATCGCCGGTATACAGACCGGCATCATACATATTTAATAGTTA
>JAEQML010046607.1:0-60061 GCA_016904865.1 Pissodes strobi
TGTTTGCAATCATTACTTTGCTAGCAGTTGCTTGAAAGAATTGGATAGCGGACCTTAGATTTTTCAGCCAGGAACTTCTTCGATACCCAGGTCCTCTTCTATTGCTATAACACGAGAAGTTTCATATGTTTATTGGTGCAAGTAGTCTAATTTTTATCATTTTTTATGTTTTGGTCAGTGCTACATTGAAGTTTATTCTTCTGACTGTGACTGTGTCGACCCATTCTTATGCGGTAACCTCTTTTAGACTTTCCGTACTTACTTGCATTCATAAGTGTCCAGAAGTCGACTCCAAATAAGATAAACAAAAACATGCCCTGTACTATAGGCACAGATATTGTTTGATCGTGACTAGCAAAAGGTTTCTCATGTGATTGAATGGCACAAGGACGCGTTCGATATATTATTTATACTTTCTTTCATATAGGCTATTCTTTCGCACCTGATTTCCTTTACTTATCACTCTTGTACTCCTGATTTCTGAATGTAGGCTGAATTCTTCTTATTCCTGAAGATTCTTCCATAAGACCTTCATTTTACTCAGTTATATTCCAAATTTATTTCTTTTCAGTTTCTTGTTATCTAAAACTCCAGGAGTTATATGGTCCTTATTTAAACTATCTCATTGAGTCCTCACCAGTTATTGTGTTCTAAGAAACATCCTAGATTTACCATCAAGTTAATAGTGTCTAAATCACTTGCTCATAGTTATGAAAATTATATGGTTACAAACTATTTTTTTAGATGAGTGGGGAAGTGAGTATCTATGTAGGTACAGGCGTCGCCGTCATTTTGGGGCTGGCAACCAATTCTTTTAAGGTTGATTTTCATATATAGGACTGCGCACCGAGTGTGCACCTACCGTGTCGTTGTCACTGTAAATCAAAACATTATATGTTCCATATAAAACGCACTGAAGCTCTTATTTACATTTTCACATATAGGACTGTGCTACGACCTTCAATCCTATTATGAAAAAGTAGAATACCCGCGACGGCCGCAGCATGGTAGGCGCACAGTCCTATATATGAAAATCAGCCTTTACTGAGCACAAACGTGCCAATACATTTCCTCTATGTTGTGTGTTTCAAATTGATGATTTTCTCGTATTTCCTGTTGGTGGCAAAATTGTTAAGTTCTTCCCGGCAGTCTTCAATGCTGCTCGCTACTTTTTATCCAAACTGAATCATAACCAGTTGCATGATGTATTTAATGGCTATAGAAACTTCTGATGCCGTGGCCTAATCATCCAATTTTAGTGCCGCAGAGATTATTTGAACAGCATATTATTCAGTGCACTCATCCGTAATTTACCTACTTTCGCTCTGCTTGCCACCGCATGTCTCTAGAATCGATATCGTATATTTAGTCCTTTCATCTCGAGTATTATGCTATAGATCTTTTCTGGTTCACACATACTTCTGATCTTCCATGCATGTACCAATATTTGTCATGTTCGCGTTTGGCAGCTGCTTGAAGAAGTTGAACAGAGTTGCAATACCAGGTGACCAAACCACTATCTTAGATTTTTCAGCCAGGAAGTTCTTCGATTCCCAGGTCCTCTATTACTATAACATGGCCTATTCTTGTATTATGTTATGGAAAGTTTCATATGTTTATTGGTGTAGATACTCTAATTTTCATTATTGGTTTTGGCATCCGAATTAATTTTTCTGAGTATATTTTCATTTGTTACTATGTCCACCCAGCCCATTCTTATGTAACTTTTACACTTACAGCAATTACTTGGATTTTCATGCGCAGGTATGTCATTAGATCGCGACTATCAAAAAGTTTCCGCACCTGATTATCTTTACTCCTACACTCCTAATCTAAATGTACGCTGATCTCTATTTATTTCAATGGATTTTGGATATGGGTTTGAATTTCCTTAGTATCATTCAAAATTGATTCTTTTTGGTTTTTCGTCTCTAAAGATGGGTTCTTTGTTCTTGAAATCCAGGGATTATGGAATTTATTTCAACTGTTTCATTGGTTTCTCGACACTTCTTGTCTTCCGACTGCGACGTAGTCTTCTGACATCGTCAGCCCCAGGTTGTATCTTTGCCTACTCAATAGCTTCTAAGGCTCTTGCTTATGGTTATAAAGTCGATTTGGTTGCAAACTATTTTTGCTGGTGAGTCAACAAGTGGATGTAGGTACAGCCGTCGATATATCATTTCGTAGTGCACTTGTGAACGCTTGCGGTATAAAGAACTGCAATTGGCAAGTACAGTCGTGCGCATTGACACTGGGACACCTCCACGACAGATCTTGTCATTTTTCGCACTTTTTGGTAAATCAGACTTTTACCTGCTAATAGGGCATGTCCATATGACGTACATTCATTAAGTTATGTTTTATGACTTTGTCACCTTTGCCATCGCTTTTTCACAAAATTATTTTAACTATTATTTTTCTACAAAGAGTGATAGTGTTTCACCAAGTTTAGTGACCACAACCCTAAGCAATAATATCGTGAACGTGAAATATGAAATCAAGTCATTATGCTGTTCCATAATTCCTCCCTGTTTTCGGGTTTAAAATTTTACATTTTCTTTACCATCAGTCCCCAAACATTCCCGATCGGATTAGCAACAGGACTCCTACTTGGCCAAGGTAACAAGTCAACCCGATTTGCCTCAATCCATTCTGTTACTCGGCGAGCAGTGTGGATGGGGCAGTTATCCTGCTGGAACACGAACCTGTTCGGATACGCAGCACGGGCGTTTGGAAGCATGACATTCTCTAAGATGTTCAAATATTGTTCAGTATTGAACATGCCGTCTACTCTTGTGCACAGCCCTGCCCAAGCAGCTCCCATGCAACCCCAAGCATTAACAGAAAATTGCGGACTTTTCAACTTTTTGAGTGTACATTTCCTCATATCTAGACCTCGGCGGCCTGTATACTCTTAAACCGCCATTATAAAATGATTGAAAGGTTTTTTAATCAGAAAAAACTACTTTTTGCCAAAAATTTACGTCCGCCACAAGATATTCCAAACACCAACCAATTCTTTGCTCTTTGTTAACATTCGTGAGAAAAGGTTTCTTGGCTGCAAAACGATTTCTTAAATTAGGGAGACGTTTAACTCTTCTACGCGCTGTACTGGCAGAAGCTGGAAACCCTGTATCGTTTCTTGCGTCAGAAGCGCTTCGGAAAGGATGTTCTTCGAGGTAATGAATTAAATTATTGTCCTGTTCCTCAGTTGTCGTCCTGGAAGCCCCACTACCTGCCCTTCTTTCGACGCTCTGTGTCGCACGCCATTTCACAAAAACATTGTGCACCGTACTTTTCGGTTTCCCAACTCTCGCAGCCACACTTCTTACTGGCAAACCCTCTTCAAACAAAGTAATTATTCTAGTTTTTTCGACAACGGATAACTGCGGCATATTTATTGCTTCCCTGTCAAATTTGACAAACCTCGTCATTGCCGCAGGTATGTGCTGGTGCGCAATCGCTCGTTTTACAATGGGAAAAATTGGGTGTCCCACTTTTAATGCGCGTAACTGTATATGGCCCTCCGCTCACTTCGCTCGTTCCGGTGCTCAAGAAAAGCAAACTAACCAAGTGCTAACCCAAGCCATACCCAAGAAAAACCCAAAAATCAAGAAAAAAACTGTTTACTTAAAAAAAACAATAACCATGCAGACCCCTAGACCATCTACTGACTTGCAAGCAATTGGTTGCATCGCGAAGACATGCGTCGCCTCACGTAGCTAGCCAATCACGCGCTTCTCATTCACAAGTGCACTATTAACTGAAATCTCGCGTACAGGCGTCGCTTTGGAACTGGCAACCAATTATTTTACTAAGCAGGAGCGTTCTTGTCCCAATGATATCATCATATTTTCCTTGAATATTGATGTGGTCCATATTCATATGTTATTTCGTTATTCCTAGTTGGTGGCAAAATGATTTTGAAAGTTCTTCCTAGTAACCCATTCTAGAAGCATTTATACTTGGATTAAGTTCATTGCAGTTCGTAGTTTTTCCCTGTATTATATTATGATGTGAATCTTCCTTGATGATTCACACATGTTTCTGATGTTCCATGCATGTACCTGTATTTACTATGATCGCAATTTTTTCTCTAATATCTATAGCAGCTGCGCTGAAGATTTGTAGCATCGATGCCCCCATTTAAGGGGCGCACCCCTACCTGAAGCCGGTGTCCATTGCTTCCTGTGCAAGTGTTATGAGCGAGTTTTCCATTGCCTTCCTCATCGCAGTATCATATTGCTGCTTCAACTGAGCCTACAACCAACGGTCCAATTATTAGCCGGTCAAGGTTCGGCTCCTTTCCTGCTGGTAATATGATACTATTCTGCAGCAATAGATTCACCATTCGTCGGATGGGGTTTCCCACCACGCAGAACGATCTTGGTTATAGAGAGGCTATATGCCACTTAGGGAGGATCCGTTTTCATTCACCCCAAAACAAGGTGCTACCTCTCTTCATTCACTTGACCAGGGCCATGCATATCAATAATATGCAGAAGTAATTTTAAACTACTTTTTTTTAGTCACTTTAAAAATTGATTGGGAAAACGATTATAATAATTATACACTTGTTAGATTCAAAATAGGCTTTCGATTGTATGTCGCATGAAGTTGTAATATCATTCTATTGCGTGGTGGATGATTATACCTCAAAAGAAGATGTCGTTTGAGGCGCTGAAGAGATTTTATTATGTAGATCGGTAACTCTAATTAAGGTTTAACACTAAATCGACTGAAATATCAGATCAGGACCTTGATTTTTAAGTATGGGATGAAGTAATCCAGCACGACATTATTACAAACAATAATTAAAGTACTCTGTATATCGATTATTTTATTCAATTTTCTAAAACAGTTCCTACTACCAGTAAAATATTTTTTATTAAACTACTCTGTACTCTCTGAACGATACGAAAATGAACAAATAACAATTTAGGTACCATAACGATGAATAGTACCAAGGGAGACAAAGTTGAGTTTTCAGTAAAATTAAGAAAAATAACGAACATTGTAACGGAACCAAATCAAATAAGGAAAATAGAAGCGAAATGCCTAAACTGTATTATACTTACGGTACTCTAGCTGACCGTATTATTGGATGTCAAGGAAAACCGAACATTCACGTTTTTAGGACACGTTGTAGAAAATTTTGTAGTTGATTAAAATCAACGAAGATTTACTCCCAGCATATTTAAATATGTTGCAATGTATTCAGATTTTACGACATTTCGGACTTTATGGCTATTTAAATATAGAAATTGAGAAAATTTGGGGAAATGCGATATAAACAGCGTGTAATTGTTATTAGGAGCTGAAAAATTAACTGCTCGTTATAATTTTGGCATGGCAATATTCTGTTCTTTTCTGTCTAAATATAAGAATGGCTGATGCGTATTCTGTATACGTTGTCTTGTACTCTTTCAGACATGCGAGTAGAAAAAGTATCAGTTAAATCCGTTAATATAGTTTTATATATTCCACCGGGTGGCACGGATTGGCTTACGGTCTCATTATGACTTAATATGCTATACTTATTGGCTACCACTTTCATCAACCAATGCAAAAATTACCTTTAAAAATTGCTAAAGCCTATAAGGTATGTACTATGGCACTGTTATTTTGTTTTTATAGATTTTTTTTAAATATCATTGTGATTTATGCAAAAACGACTATGTAGCTCTCAGCTACATACAGCAATTTATTTCCGTAGCGTATATATGCAACAATGTCTAAAAAGGGTCTAACAAACTCAGAAATTGAAAAATATTGGGATACTTGGACAGGATTTCATGAGAGTGAAGATGTTTTAGATTTTAGCGACAGGACGTTGAGGATCTCAATTTTACATAGCAACTTTTTCCTTTTTTTTGCAACAATGTCTAAAAAAGGTCTGACAAACTCAGAAATTGAAAAATATTGAGATACTTGTACAGGATTTCATGAGAATGAAGATGATTTAGATTTTAGTAACACGGAACTCCCCTGAGGATCCCAGTTTTGTACCTGACTCGAATAGCTCGGAATCAGATGGTGTAACTAATTAGTGTGCCACTTTATAACGAAATTGTATTTAATTTATTTCAATTTAAATTAATTACTTAGTTACTTTGTATCGGATTTCTAACTCAGTTGCTAATTTGTAAGGATAAAGCGAAAATTAATTTATTTAGTTTATTCAAATGTGAGAATCTTTGTGACTGAGGGTGTAAGTTGTCTCTTTCACTAACTATATTTTTTTATGATATTGCGGGCGCCAGAGCTCCTTGAGACAATGTAAATAAAAAATAAATATTAAGATATCAATAATTATAAAGATAAGAACATTAAAAATTAATTCGCGTCTTAAAGAACTCAATCGATCCTTTAATAAATCAAAGAATACATTTCTTAAAACAATATATTTTAATTTAACGACTAATTTACAAGATGATAAGGTTTAAAAAAAATTTAAATCTATACAATCAGATGTAAATACAACTTATGAAGTTTTGCTTGGAATAAACTTGTTGGTCTAAGCAGACGATCTTTCTTTTGAGAAAGATTGCCTATTTCCATTCAATTAGCTGTAACCAAGGATCTCCACTGGAAACCTCTTCTGCCTGTACCTAAGCTCACCCGCTATAGGCGTGTCCAGGTCTTACAGATAACCCTAGTTGGGACTCCTACTTGTTCGCACGGCAAAGCTGTAAATGGTGTCTTCGTTGCGTCAGACGCTCTCACCAAACAAATATATATAGGTCTTAGACCAACTAATACTGCTTCAGGGGAGTATCCTGTGGACCTCAGTTTGACATAGGAGGTTGAAAACTTGAAAATTTACTGGTTACAGTAGATATAATCAGAACTTAAATTATAATTTAAAGTTCAGCAAAAATTGTAAATAACTATGATTAAATAACAATATAACTAATTACTGTTACTCAAGATACTTCCTTTCTTTATTTTGAGATATGAAATTCAAAGGAAATGATAATTGAAATTAGAAATTTAAAAGAAAATTATGAAAAAATTATTAAACTTGTCCAACAGTGGCTCTCGGCAACTTCAAAAAGAAAATAGCTTAGATTTTTATAAAAAAAAAATAGAAAAAACGAGGTACAACCTCTCTTAAACAAGTCCAATGACTCCAGATAAGTAATTTCTTTACTTAATCTATAAATATGGCCCTTGGCACATAAACAATAATATAAGATAATTACTATCTCATCTCGCTTTGAGATAGGAACTTAGGTAAACGATAAAGAAAAAATAAACCGGGTAAATTTACACACATGTGCTTAAACCTCTTTCATATGCAATATAATGCCGATACATCATTGATCAAACGTGACACGATAAGTGATAATAATTATACTTTCATGTTACAAATAAACTGAAAGATTAATGAAATAAGCCTGAAAAAACTATGACCAACAATACTACTAAGGAAAATTCAGCGAAATTCTACTCAAATTCAATTAACTACCTTTTACAGGAATATATAAAATTCGCTTTGAGAATCTTCCAGGTACCTAATACTGTTCAATTTAAATAAAAATATGTAAAATCATATGTATGTCCACTAAACGATGAAATAATTACGTTCTCTATATATTTGGATTAAACCATTATCAAATTACACGAATTTGACCGATAAGATACGCAATTATCCACCAAAAAAAAACGGTATTCAAACCTAAAGGTCACCATAAAAAATTAAGATTGCTGAAATCGTCAAACACTCGTAAGTGCAATATAAAAATGATAAATTCACGCTTTAGCCAAATATAAGTCAGTGAATTGGAAACAATTATAAATAATGTATTTAAAACATAAAAAAATTATTGAAAAATATGCGGGATGAATAAAATATTTTGAGATCAGAGACTAATACCACTTACCGTGCCAACGTCTGCACACAAGATGATATGACCTTCCTTTCAAAATTTGTACGTTCTACCTATTTTAATTTTCAACGCTCGGATTGGGCAATTTAAAACACGTGACAACCGTTGTAGGAAACCCGGCGTCAAACTAAGGAAACATTCAACATACTCTAAATGTAGCAATCTATTGTAGGTTACAGGCATTAATTAACACTCTACGTTCTTCAATTACCTATGAACTACACTAGATAAGCCCGTTTCCTAACAGATGGCATTCCCACAATCAAGAGATCTGCACCGACACGAATCCATAAATTATAGATACAAATCTGCGTACCTGTTCACCTTAAAGTTAATGTGCGAGATATATCCATTCATAGGTAGGTGTCACTGCCGATCATTATACCGAGCATTGAAAACCATTGATAAATAGGTAGAATTAATGGAGCGGAATAGACTGATATTTGATAACATATATTCCGTTACAATGGTAACGAAAAAAACAAGCACAGAGCACGTTACTTCTGAAATCAATTTTGATGGGGATATTCCTGGCCCACCGGCACCAGCTATAACGCAGTCTGATAAACCAACATCACTGGGTCCCAATGATAATGAAGCCGATGTTGATTATTGGGCGCCACAATATGGGTTTACGATGATAACTGAAATTATGACTTTGAACAGATACGAGGATTTTTCCAGGTTAATCACAACTCTAAAATGCCTTCTTCAGATCACCCCCAACATGACCGACTTTATAAAATCAGACCAATAATAACAGAACTTAGAAACAGGCTGGCTACAGTTCCAATGGAACAGTGCTTGAATGTCGACGAACAGATTTGTGCCACGAAGGCCGTAATTTTTTAAAGTTGTTTGTTATCTGCCGAAGTTCTGGTTTTTTCTATTGTTTTGAGACTTATAGCGATCAAACAAATAGAGATGAAAATAGGCTCGCCGACGAACCAGATTTAAGTTCCTTTTATAATGTTGTTGTGAGACTTGCTAGAAACGTTTCTAGAAATCCCAATTACAAGGTGTACTTTAACAATTATTATCAAAGTATTTCTCTTTTAGTATACCGTAACAAAAAAGGAATTTTTCCATTGGGAACTTTTCGTAGAAATAGAATTCCCGACTGTAAGCTTCCAAACGCTGTAGAAGTCAAAAAATGGGCAAGGTCAACCTTGCGTGTTTGTGTCCGAGGTTGATGGTATATCAGTTTCATCTGTAGCGTGGAAGGATAATAGAGCAGTTAATTTGCTGTCCATTTTCGTAGCAGAAATGCCGAAAGAAACAGTAGAAAGATTTGACAAAAAAGAAACAAAAAAGTGTCCGTTGAGTGCCCTAAGATTATAAAACAATACAATAAACATATGGGGGTGTAGACCTGCTTGATCGTTTAATTACTATGAGATCACGAAAGTGGTATTTTATATTTTTTACCATCTGATAGATGTCATAACGGTAAATGCGAGGTTATTGTACAAGAGGGTAAAGGGAGATAACATGAAGCTTTCAAAATTTCGTGCAGAAATTTCTATGGTTCTATTTAAAAAAAATGGTTTGATATACACTACAAAGAGAGATAGATCATCTCTTGTTGAGGCAGCTATAGAAGAAAAGCGACACAGAGGATCAGCTCCTAAAAATTTTCGTACGGATCAAGTGAATCATTGGCCTATGAGAAACTACAAGATAGCGATGTAAAATGCCAGGGTATAATAAAGGATTTTCTTTTACAAACTTTTATTAAATGTTAGGTAGCGTTATGTCCGAACTATTTTGTAAAATTCGATTCATTATAAAAAAAATGTTTTAACATGTTGCATATATGATACGTTATGCATTTTTAAAAATGATTTATTTTAGTCAGAAATTGCATGATGTGGCTTATATAAAACAAAGACCTAAATCCCGATAATCAAAAAATACGACAAAACGAATTTTTGTATTTGTTTCCTTGGACATGTACTCCCCAAACTACCTTAAAAATAATTCTCAAGCTAAAAATAAAAAATCGTGCAATTATGTTTTAATTAATCAAAATTGAAAGCACTTATTAGCACAAATTTAGTTGATTTTTTTGAGTAAAATATCTTGCAATGTTCATTGATGTCAGTGGAGCATGCAGGAGAAAAGGGTTGAGAAATCTCGTGATTCGCAACATCTTCGATGAGGGCAGCGTGATTAGAATTGTAATCCTAAAATAGTATCGCGAGAGTTTTCCATAACTTCTGAAGATTTTGCTGGATTAAATCTGGTAGAGTTCGTTCGAAATATGCTCTCAATGCTCCACAACAAGACAAACCATTCATGATTCTCTCTGTCATTTAAGTAACAAACAGTATACATACGAAACAACCAGCAGTTCGGACTTGGAGGCATACCCAGAAAATCAAGAAATCTTCTGCTAATATGCAGGCAGATTCCGGCGTGCATGGATATTTTGACAGTAAAAGCAATACAGTTGCTTAAGGGTAGAATATCCAGAATTCGCATGAAAATAAGAAAAAAATGCTAAAATGCAACTGTGAAAATCCTCAAAAGCTCTGAGAAACATCCTGAAGCTCTCAGAAAGCACGAAGCCCTGGAAGCCCTTCAAGCAGTAATTGCAAGTATTTTTTTGTGTGGAGCCCAAGAATAATAAACTAGAGAAGGATGTTTACTTCCCGCGCGGTCCCTTCACCCACATCGTCGTCGCTGTGACGTTGCTGCGCGACGAACGGCTTTCGTTTCGCCATTGCTGTCATTACATCTATGTTTTGGTTGTGTTTTTAGCTCTTTTAGGGATATTTTCGGATGTTTTTAAACCATTGATAGTTGTGTTTTGGTGCTTTGAACATTGATACTTGATACTATATTTTTCATGTGATCCTAATGAAAATCCCATACATTGAGGATTAAAGGAGATACCAAGTGCCTGCTTTGCAGATTATTTTTCAATGTAGGGTTTCTTATTGATTATTTTGTTAAATAAGGTAGGAACAACTTAAATTATGTTTAAATGTAAGCAAGTCTGGGAGGAATAATAATATTTTACTTATTATTGTAGAGTCAAACTGAGGGTTTTTTAGCATAGTGTGTCACTTGGCTATTTAGGTTTTAAATAATACTTGTAAAAAAGTAGTATGTTCACGTACATACACTGGAAAGTAATTCTTATTTATACATTGTTTAAGTTCCTTAGATTGGGACCTTGCTTATCACGTTAGAATATCATAAATACATTATGCCATACAGTAATCACTACACTATGGAAAACCCGTGTCGAATCATATATGTATTAAGGATTATTCATTCATAAGCACCCATGTTTCTAGCATTATGAATGTAACACCTACTAGTTAATACACACAAATTATTTTTTTAATTCAATTTTATTTTCCATAATTTGGAAATAGAATGTGTTAACCTTGACCAAGAGAACATCAGTTCATTTGGTCAAGTGGGTAAAAACGGCACTGGAAGACCGAAAGATCAGCGCCACGCTGGGAGAAGTTCGCGTCGAGGCCGGGGTAAGAGGGGGTTGCCCACAAGGTAGCTGCCTCTCGCCACATTTGTGGTGCCTGGTGATGGACAGCCTCCTGAGAAGGTTAAATCTTGAGGGATTCTACGCACAAGCATATGCTGATGACGGGCTAGTAATGATCACGGGCAAGTTCGTGAGAACGGTCTGCGAGCGTATGCAGGTGGCGTGTCGGATAGTTCAAGGTTGGTGTGAGGAGAATGGTCTCTCAGTAAACCCAGGGAAGACCGAACTCATTCTCTTCACAAGGAAACGAAATCTAACAGGTTTTATACATCCCATACTCTACCAGACGAGACTGAGCCTAAGTCAACAAGTCAAATATTTGGAAGTTATTTTAGACAGTAAATTGACGTGGAAGGCACACGTTGAACAGGTGGTGAATAAGACAACCGCGATTATGTGGCAACTAAGGAGAACGGTAGGTAGGAAGTGGGGTTTAAAACCTTACATCCTCCAGTGGCTGTACACTGCTGTGATAAGACCGAGGATTTCCTACGGATCCGTGGTCTGGTGGCCAGCGGTGGCCAGAGCCACTAATGCCCAGAAACTGGCCAGACTGCAAAGGCTGGCTTGTTTGGGTATTACCGGAGCATTGAGAACAACTCCCGGAGCAACACTGAACATCATCCTGGGGCCGCCGGACCTCCCGATCTGGATTGAGAGAGAGGCAATGGCGGCTCACAAAAGGATGATCGACAGTGGCCTATGGCGAACGGACTACACAGGGAAAGGCCATACGACTATTGCCGCCAAAATGAGTAGGGATCTACCCATCATTGCGACCAAAGGCAATATTCCAGATGGCAGATTAAGACTGAGAAGGAATTTCCAAGTGGAATTTCCATCAAGGGAAGAGTGGTTGTCAGGCCAGGTACGTACGCCGAGCGGCGCACACGCATGGTACACTGACGGCTCATGGATGGCTAATACACAGTCATCCGGAGCCGGTGTATACCTAGACAAAACTAAATCAGGAGAAAGCACTTCGCTGGGGAGATATGCCACTGTTTTCCAGGCGGAGGTGTTTGCTATTTGGAAGTAGCAACCAAGGCGGAAGTAACAGAAGGTGTAGAGAGTATATATATTTACTCGGACAGTCAAGCCGCTCTCAGGGCGATCCAAAAACCCAGGGCAAGCTGTAAACTAGTTCAGGAATGTAGAGACGCCCTAGACAGATTGGCTGTGCACAAGGAAGTAAGACTCAGATGGGTTCCAGGGCACAGTGGCATCGAGGGCAGCGAACGGACCGATGAATTGGCAAGACAAGGCTCAATGAGCCACCTCGTCGGTCCAGAACCTGGTCTGGGCTTAAGTAAAAGGCAAATCTCTCATGAACTAAATAACTGGACCTGGAACAAGACAAAGCACAATTGGAGAGGAAAAGAAGGATGCAGACAAGCCAAGGAAATGATTCTAAATCCTGACGGATCCAGAGCAAGGCGACTGCTAAAAAAGAGCCGAGAGGACATCAGGAACTTGGTAGGTATTCTGACTGGGCATGGAAGCCTAAACAGACATCTGCACCTTATCGGCGTGAGGGACAGCCCACTCTGCCTGAACAGCGGGACAGGGGAGGAGTCCTCATACCACTATATAGGAATTTGTGATAGGTGGAGTCGCCTAAGGAGGAAGATACTGGGAGCACCAACACTTGCTCGGGAAGATCTAAAGGATCTGGACTGGGAGGACGTCCTCACCTTTATCAAGGTGACGGGCCGTTTCAGTGCGGGCCGGGTGTTGGAAGTAGCCAGGTAGGGGAGGGCGGATCGGGGATGGTGAAAAGGGACTTATAGGCCTACTTACCGGGCCCCCCCCCCCACCCTTACTACTACTACTATTGACCTTGACACTACTGTAATTTACCATTACAAATCATTTGATTAGCTGTTTTTGACTATTCTAAACCGTTCTGTTTCGAAGCCCGAGTAAGGCTATTATTTTTAGCTACGTATACAATTCCATCAATATACATCAAACGTTTGACAGCTGTATATCGGATTTGCATGCTACGCTTTTCGAGAGAAAGTTTTTATTCATCTAAACTAAGAAATTATAGCAAAAAATTTTATGTACCAAATAATAAACACTTGCACTAGAATAACGAAGTCATTATCTACTCTGATTGACCTAGTGCTTACAAATGAAAGATAATTTAAAGCGGATGTACTTCTGACTCTTAAAATTACAGTTCATTCCTTTTAAGTTATATAGTTCTAAGGTTCATTCTATTATTGTGGCAGATTTGGGTAGAGATGATCAAAGAATGGTGACAAAAACCATTAGAAATTACAATGCAATGAACGAAGATGAGTTTCAATTAATGCTTATGAACCTACAGTGGCTTCCAAACTCCTGTACAAACATAAATCAAATGGCAGATAGTTTGACAAAAAAAATTGATGGGTAACAAAATGTGGTGGAATGAACAAATTGAAAATAAATTAAGAGGCCCATATTACCAGCGAGCTGTACTGACAAAAATTGAAGAGGATTGGGATAAATTTAAAAGCCAAAGGAAGAAAAAAATAGACGGAAGCAAGAATGATCCATCTAAAATGTGGAAGACACTGAAAACACTAGTGAACAATAAACATTGCATCAACAATTAAATATTGTTTGATAACAAATTAGTTACAGGGAAAAATATATGTGAACAGTTAAATTTACTTCTTCTAAACGGTGTAAAAAATATACTAGAAAACATTATTTCAATTAAATCACATCAGGAAGTTTTTGATAATATAACGGTTGACAGCAGGATGGAAACATTTGCTATGATACAGACGAGGAAAAGATAAACGGAATGAAAAATAAGGAAAGTAATGTAGAAGGCATTAATATAAAAATTTTGAAGTGTGCCTTCGAGGTTATTGGAGACACGATTCTACACGTAATAAATACCAGCTTGGAATATCGAATCTTTCCAGATAACTGGAAGCAAAGTATGGTTGTACTTATTGAAAAAGTGGAATGGGGCTGTTAAATGTGACCTCCGTATGAGAAACTTTTAGAAATGTGATTCTTTGATTGGCACAGGAAATTCACCACTAATGAACGCTTGATTGATGAGATATGAAAGTGAGTAGCAATAATAAATTTTTTCTTCAAACGTCAGTAAATCCGTCATTACTCGACTGTGTAGGCGGCAGTAAAGTTTCGTTTTTTCCGCCGGAGCTTTACTTTTCACTTTTCCGCCGGCGGAGGTAAAAGTGTTATCATAGCAACATAGATACAATACAAACAAACATCAAAATAAGCGTCAACAACTCAAGAGTTATTAAACTAAAATTTGTATTTATCACTCAATGTGTGACTGCATTTCTAAAAATCACTAATTTAGGAACAAATTGGTTATTATTTAATCGAACTTACCCAATAACTCCTTATCAATACGGAATTAAAACGCAATCGAAGACGCAATTTTACAAATATAATTATTGTTGACAGTGTCCACTGACAGCTTTTTGTTACATTACTATAGCAACAACCTGAGCCTATTCACCGACACTGCACCGGTCTAAGCCGCCTTGCGAACCCACTTATCTTTAATAATAATAATTATTACTATTAAAAAGAGACTTTTTGCATTAATTTGTCGACATTTGAAGAAAAAACAGCATATTTTATTTGGAGGAAAAGTTACTTTTCATGGCTTGCTCTCTATTACCAGCCTCACTCCGTTCGGCTGTTAAACACGAGCGCGCCATGAAAAGTATTACTTTTCCTCCATATAAAATAATATACTATTATACTACGGGATATTTTGTATAAAAATATATTGGTGAATTTATACGAAAAAACAAAACGATGTTACAAGGTTTTCTGTAAGGTTATTGTCTGGATTGGGGTTAATGGGTTTTCTATTTCTCGTTTTTTTTCCTTTTTTTTTTTAACTTAAAACGTATTTACAAATGCGAGATTTTCGGGTAGCGTAGCTTTCATATCCCGTGAACAGATGGCAAAAAATCGTGTTGCTTTTGATTGTGGAGTAACAACGTTTGTGAATTAGGATAACGATTTACTAAAGCACGTATTATAATAATGTTTTAATTATTCTGCTTCTTTAAAAAAATCCTGATGTGTCACAGAATCATTTTGCAACAAAGCGTGCTTTGTATTAATGAACTTAGCAAAAGTTTATTTTCCTTTAGCAAAGCCTTAAAAAGGGGTTATGCTACTCTCCCCTTGAAGGGATTTCTGGATACGTCCTTACGGCCTTAATTAAACACATACACATTATCTAAAGAATTTTTTTATTTGTTGCCAGAAATATAGACATTTTAATAAAATAGGCCACGCTATATAGAAAAATAGACATAGACATTAACAACGTAAATAAAAAAATTACATTCATATGGTATAACATCTAAAAGCTAACTTCATTTCGAAATATGAAATATAAGTGTACAAACTAGAATTTTAACTATAGGCACTCATTTTTGACACAACTGTAGATATATAATTTATAAAAAATAGAACACTAATTTATTTTAAAACTGAAAGGTATGTTTCGTTTACTCAAAAAATAGTTATTTATATGAGTCACGGTAGAATTGTGCAATAAAACATGTTTTATGTAATGTGTAAATAAAACTACTTTTCATTTAATGAAAACTTTAAAATAGACTTTCTGCCCCCAACCAGCGATATATTTCAGGATACGCGCCTGCTTTTTATGTTTAATCTAATAAGTAAATACTATAAATAACGCTATAACATCTACTCAATTTAACTTTAAATACGTTAAATTGACTGATGAAATTGGATTTCATATTTGGGCATTTATTTAATAGATGATAATCACATGACTGTGAAAATAATCACAGTTCATAAACAATAAATAACCTTATAGATTTTTTACTCCCCACCAACAAGAGATTTCGGGTTACGTCCCTGCTTGGCAACATATAGACTATAGCTAACTTCCTTAATTAAGTCCTTAAACACATTAATATTTTTCGATATATTTTTAAATTAATTATTAGGATATATAACATTTAATAAAGTAATAAAAAAAGGGGCCTTATGGATAAACTACAATTACATGTATATGTTAATATCCAAAAAAAAACTGAATTTCGAGATATAAAATATGTGCATAAAGTGGAAATGTACTTGGAGCGAATCTTCTTATTGCCACCTTTTTCACACTTATTTTAATATAATTTATTATTGTTAATTAATTTTTAGATGTTTAAATTTTTATCAAATAAAGTATTGATACATAAAATTTATTAATATAATATAATAAAAAGGGCAACAAAAATAGTTGAAAAATTTACAGATATACTATTTAATAATAAAGAAAATTAAACAAAATAAATAGGTAATGAATATAAAAAAGAGAACAATGGAATAAAAGAAAAAACTTTCAAGACACTAATTTTTGACACAACGTTTCATAAAATTGGCTTTTATATTTGAGTATTTAAATAGATTCCTTTTGAGAACAATGCGCAAGTAGAAGTAATGTTTGAAACGAACGAATAAGCCGGTTTAGAAGCTGATTTAAGCCTTTGCAACTCTACAAGTACAGCATTCATAATTAAAACACTACTCCCACCTTTACAATCAGATATGGATGAGTTTTTTTCCATTTTGACATAATTTGAGCGAATGTCGCAATGTATTAGTAACTAACAAAAATGCTATATGCAAAAATTGAAGTGTGTATATTTAAAAATTGGGCAAGAATGGTTCTTGGTGCATTTTCACAAAAGAGTACACCAATTTCAAGGGGATGGTTGTATTAAAGTATACATAAATATTTATTAAAAGGAACAGCCTAATGCCTCAAAAGCATTTGAAAAAAAAAATGGAACATCCTGATTAACATAAGTCACATACTTACACCTTAAATGTAAAAGGTACAAATTAAGCTTCTCCAATCAAACGTAATAGACACTTTTCATAGTCGCCGGAACACTCGCCCTGAAAAAAAAATATTTGTATATCACAAATAAGCATTTTCTTGGATATTATTTTAAACAAATATTGACAAATGACACTGCCATATAATTTGGCACATTTTGCAGCATGAGCGCAGCAACATTAATCATTTGAATTTGATGTCTTAAAAATTCATAAAATGGTTTACCAAATAATAAGTGAAATCCGTCCATCAATACGTAAGCTAAGGTTTAACAAATAATAAGTGTTTTGATCAGAATTTCATACACACATTATCTACGGGAGGCCATTATTAAAAAAAAAAACAGAAAAAAATGGATTGTGTCTTTATTATTTGAAACATCTGAATCATCCAATGTCATTAAAGAACAATACGATTCCTGAGGGATATACAGTGAGTACCAAAAATCCGGAACAACTTCGATTAAATTGAGGTAATTCATTTTGGTAAAAACGCTGAAACACGTCTAGCGACTTACCAAATGCCGCATTTTTTTACACTCACGCCATTTATACAGGATGTCCTATTTGAGAGATATCAGGTCATAAATATTTTTTTTAATGTTATATATACACCCTGTATATTATTGCATTTTTGGATTCACCGGAAAATTCTAGACATATTTTATATAGTAGGTCCGGTCCGCCTTCAATTTCAGAAGACAAGAAATTAAATATTATTTATATTATTTTAGACATTGAAGAATATCCTCATAAACCCACTCAGGAGCTAGCATTAGATTACGAAATTGGAAAATCATCTGTAAAAACGATTTTGACAAATAGAAAATAAAATTAATTTATGAACTGAACGAAGATGATACAGATCGTCGCTTAGAGTTTTGTGAAACCTTAATGAATGTTTTCCCATAGAATATTTTCTGACGAATCAACCTTCTGCCTGAACGGAGTGGTGAAAAGACAAAATTATCGCTACATGATCATCCACCAATCCACACTGGGCTGTTGAAGGCCACGCCCAGTATAAAATAATGTGTTAATGTTTGGGCCGGTATTGTGAGGGACAGAGTCATAGGACCGTATTTCTTCGATGGTAGCCTAACAGGTCAACGATACTTGGACTTTTTAAGGACTGAATTAATCCCCGCCTTATGCTGTTTGTTTCCAAATGTGAACAACCCAAATATTCCTGAGGATTTTCTTTGGTTTCAACACGATGGCGCGCCTCCAAATTTTTGTAGAGAGGTGCGCGAATATTTAAATGAAGTGTTTCGAGTTCGTTGGATAGGGCGAAGGGGGCAAATACAGTGGCCTGCTGGATCACCTGACCTAGCTTCAATTGATTTTTTCTTTTGGGGCTACATTAAACAGAAAGCGTATAGGAACAAGCCCTACAATATCGAAGATTTAAAGTTTAGAATCGGAAACGAGTTTTTAAAAATCTTCGTTGTTGATATCCATTTCTTAATAAACATTTATATAAACGGATTCTTAATTCAATCGAAAATTTCTCGCTAACCTTTCATTTTAGTAATAGGACATACTACGTAAAATATGTCTAGAATGTTCCGGTAAATCGAAAAATGCAATAACATACAGGATAATACAGTGTGTTCCATTTTAAAAAAATATTTATGAGCTAATATCTCTCAAATGGGTCATCCTATATAAATGGCGTGACTATCAAAAAATGTGGCATTTGATAAGTAGCTAGACATGTTTCAGTATTTTTACCAAAATTAATTATCTGAATTTTAATCGAATTTATTCCGGACTTTTGGTCCTCACTGTAGATGGAGAACTTGCATAAATAAGGAAAAATTTTTGCTAAAATGCAAGACACCGAAAATCTTCAAATTAATCCTCACACCAATGAAACAAACATTCCGACACCGATCAATAGCACAAATTTAACTACCTAATTTCTACTGTAAATTTTAAAAGTTATGCTATGTATATTACCATTTTCAAATAAATATATTAAATATTTTTCTCTGGAAGTGCTGCAAGAGCCATTACATAGTAAGTAATATACTATAGTGAAATCCAGATATAAAAAAAAATTATGTGCCTCCGCTTTATAAGCACACAACTGAAGTGAAACTTCTGAAAGAGATATTAGGAATCGAGTTTTTATTTTTTTTTTCAGTTTTTTTCTCAAATTTTGCCAAATTTTTAGACACTTTCTTGTCCTTTTTTTCAACTTTTTTTTCGTCGAAATCGCGTATTTAAGTTTTATTACATTTTTTATTATAATGTTTTTTTAGTTCGTTTTATAATGCTTTTATTAACAATTTTTCCTTTTTTTATGTTTTTTATTTGGTTTTATAATTTATTAACTTTCCGAACAATCTTTTGTTTTTTTTTAATAATTTTTTTTTTATTTCGTTTTAAAATACTTTTATACTTTCCGAACATTTTTTTAGGTTTTTTTTCAAAATTGTTGGTTTTTCCATAAATCATTTGTTTTCTTCTCATTTTTGCCATCCCCGACCTCCTGACCTGAACTGAACTCCTTCGTTTTTTTTTTCGCCGAAAATCGCCTTTCTTTAACTTTTTTCTTATTATTTTTTTATTTCGTTTTATAATACTGTTATTAATATTCCGAACAATTCCTTACTTTTTTTTTAATTTTTTCTAATTTTTTTAAACATTTTTGGGTATCCGGGGAGGTGGGGGTATAATACCCTCCTCCCCCCCACCCTTAATGACACCGTGAGACGGGGTCATCGCCTGTCAGATTTTTGATCCGAGACTCCGTTGCAGATATCGAAAAAAAAAACGATTTTCCCCCAAAATACGCCCTTAAATTAGAGCCCCAGTCAAAGGTAGCCCACCATTAGGCGCACCTACCAAAAAAATCGACCCCGTAGCTCTTCCCGCTATCCGGAAATTAATAATTTTAGTTTCTTTCTTCTCCCCTCTCGCCTGGCCGAAAGGGGGGTAGTGTACGGACGGAATCCAGTTTTATCCTCATTTTACCCTCGCTACATGTCATGAACTTTCCAACCCTCTAGCTATACCGGATCATGCTTAATTAAAGGGGCTTCACTTTGAGACCCGTTTCAACTTTGATACGCGTTTCACTTTGATAAGCGTTTCATTTTTATGACTACCCTCGCTAAAGAAGTTTCACTTCAAAAACAATAGACAGAGCAGGTCATTCATAAATTACCAAATGTTTACATGCCAACATAAGAAATATTAACGTGAAGAATGAATGAAAATAATGAAGATGGAGGCCGAAGCCAACATTTCATTCTTGTACGACCACAACGACGCGCCTGCCTCCCGGAGGCGCACCATAGGCGTAACATCTTAGGAGACACCTGTTAAAGTCAGGTAAGTTTGAAATAAGCCTGCTGTCAAGTAGAAAATAATAAGCCATTACAAAAATTAAAATTACTAAGGACTAAGACACAAAAGAATAATTTATCTTTGGTGAAATCTTTAGTACTCGGTCCAAAGAAGTATGTCGTTGAAAATTATGTTTATCATGACACGCCATAAGTTGTACATAGCTCAAAGTGCGTTATGGAATGAGACAACCTGTATTTTTGCGAATTAAGCCTATAGAAAGCTTGAAGGAGACAGAAAATAATTAAGGCTCTGAGAACCGACTTGAAATTCACAGAAGGCGCAAAGCCCTACTGGCGAACCCTTCAAGAGGCAATTTTAAGTGTTTTTTTTTTGCGTGAAGCCTAATACATTTGAAAGTTACTTAAAGCCCCTTGCTAAAATGATGTTACTTATATTAATTCAAGCTCCTTTTATGAAACAGATACTTGGGGACACTCTATGTGTTTTGTTTGAGCAATTTCATCGAGTGTATTGGCTCAAATATCGATGTTTGCACTTTACTGCTAACAGCTTTGAAATTTTCAACAAAATGAGTTTTTTCGAGTTTCGGTAAAATTGACGGTTCTAAAACCGTTCAAAGAACAGAAGAAATGTATATTACCAAGGTCAAAGGTGTGTGACTACATCCCGTTGCTTATGCTAGACTAAGCCGGTGGTTTCAAAATCGGCTATTTCACTTGAACAGATTTAATTTCATACCATTCTGAGTTTTGGACACAATTTATAATTAAAAACTTAAATAACTCCTTTTAATCTCTAAAAATTCCCTTTCTCTAGATATATTCTAAGAATTCTTCTACTAGAAGATTATTGAAGGGAGTTGGGGTTGGTACCCGCCTCTGCCATTGCCTACGGTGCCCCGTCAGCTGACCCACTAATATTCTTATCGTATTGCGACTCCTCTTAAGTAGATCTGCCGATAATTTTGGGGAGCCGTGTTTTATGAACTGTTTGGCCTGTAGCTGTCCCGGTGTATGTAACCACCAGTTTAGAGATTGTTTATCTATCCAGCTTTTAACTGCTGTTTTAAAGACTCTTCCTGCTAGCCCGCAGTCAGTCGCACTATCAGCTCAAGTCCCAACGTAACCATACTGCGCCTCGTTTTTCGTTGCCTTGATGGCCTTCATGTTCCGGAACCCACGCAACGGTAAGCTTATTGTTACGACTGACCTCTTCAAGGGCACTTATGCAGTCTTTGACGAGTCAAGATTTGACCTTGTGTGCACTAACTGCTTTTAAGGCGGCCCGGCCCGACTATCGGAGTATATGACTACCCTCCTTTTTCTAATGTTCAGTTTCTCTATCTCCATGGCGCAGTGTTGAATTGCCGGGACCTCTGCTTGGAACACTGCGGCTTGACTGCCTATGCTTACTGACATTTATTGACATTTGACCTTGGTCCGTGGACCACGGCTCCCACCCCTTTGCTGGTCTTCGAGCCGTCGCGTCGGTATACCATGATTGAGCTGCTTTTATAGGAGCCTCCCCCTCCCATTCTTCTCTGCCTACAATTGCTACTAAGAAGGGTCTATCAAACCCATAGGAGGGGGATTTTTCGTCTGATGGCATTTCGAAGAAATACTTGATCTCCTCGCTATCCTCTAGTTTCCAGCTTGTGGGTCTTTCCCATTCAATGATGCGCTTGTTGCCTTGCTTGAGCCGGTATTGTACCATTCTCACGTTACCCTGTATGAGGATATGTAATGAAGGTAGATTTAGCAGGACTTCCAGTGCTGTAGTTGGGGTTGGTCTCATCGCCCCCGAGACGCACAGACATGCTAGCCTTTGTACGCCTTCTAGTTGCCTGATTGCACCTGTTTGTGTGGCCTTTATGCCCCAGGCTATGGAGCCATAGGTTAGCATGGGTCATACCACCATTTTGTACAACCAGAGATTCAATGGGGCTCAGCCCCCCAGTTTCTCCCGCAAAGTCGCCTGCATCTGCCCAGTGCAATTCTTGCTTTCTGAGTGAACTTGCTAAGATGCGGTCCCCAAGTCATACCTTGGTCAAAAGTGACACCTAGATATTTAACTTCCTTGGAAAAGCGAATTATTATCCCGCTGAGCATTGGATTTTTCAGAACCTTTAATGATATTTTCTCTGTGAATGGGTCTATTGTGGTTTTCAGGGGATTAACGGACAGATCCTCCTTTTCACATCATTTGCTTACTATGTTCAAGGCCTTTTGTGCTCTTGTTGAAACAGCCCATGTTCCTTCTCCTGACTACTATGACTAAGTCGTCTGCGTAGCATAGGCAGAAGTATCATTCGTTTTCCATCTTGTCTAGTAGACTATCTAATAGAATGGCCCACAGTAGTGGTGATATCGCAACCATCCTGTTTAGAATGCGCTCACGGGGCTCATCTTTTATTGTAAATTCGATAGGAATACTTCGTTTTGCTCGTCAAATAACACTCATTTTGGTGCATTTGACGAGGTAAATGATCTTTACTGATGGTGTCTATCCCTAGGTATAAAACACGTTCCTTGACTGAAAACTCCAAAATATACGTCCACAGTAATCGTGGTTGCGGCCCAAAAATTAAAGCATATTTATAATCGGTTTGAAAACGAGCCATGCATTGTTTATTACTGTCTGCCAGGCAGAAAGGCATCGAAAATGCAAGGTTTAAACAATATATTAATATATAGCCCATAATTTAGTCATCAGATTTTCGATGCAAATATTATGTACTTGAACTCACTTCTTGAGATTTCATCATCCAGTGTTGGTATTCTAAAGACTCTCAAGGTTGATCAGTCAGAGTGAAAATCATGCCGTTTTTGCCTATTATTCAAAAGAATGGCACTAACCCATCTCAGAATAGGACTCTAATCAATACTCTCAATACCCATAAGTTTTTAATATTATAGCTTATGTTATTTGCTCAAAGGGTA
Source organism: Pissodes strobi (assembly GCA_016904865.1). Classification (NCBI taxonomy): domain Eukaryota; kingdom Metazoa; phylum Arthropoda; class Insecta; order Coleoptera; family Curculionidae; genus Pissodes; species Pissodes strobi. The sequence continues at coordinate 23,538 of JAEQML010046607.1, forward strand.
GTCTTTGTTAATACTATCAGCGAATATTAACTACGACAAGAAGGCCCACTCAATGGCAAGAGAACGCTAGAAAGGAATCGTCTTCGTTGCCTAGTAACGATCGGCGAACTTCGCCGCACACAGGTTGAATTTAAATAAAAGCTGGCCATAAACGATATTTTTCTTTGCAGTATATCTAATCAAATTTGTGATGAAATTATTTATAGTACTCTAATACACTATTTGGCTTCGGAAAAAGGCAATTGATATCTTCTGAATTGTTTGCAGCGCCCTGTCAAACTTACGTTATGTTTTTTTTATTATTATCACCAAATAAATATTTTGATAAAGTTTGTATTCAACTGGCTATTTCAAAAATCTGTTAACGTTTTTAATTAGTTATTAGTGATAACAATATTCAAGGTATGTAATAACTAATATTGAAAAGATTTTGATTTTGTGTTAATGATTTCACCATATTTCCGAATACTAATATTCCTAGAAAAGACATCAAGAAGCTTGTCTATGGCCACCGCGTCAAAGGTCGCCTGATTGTTTTATTTGTATCATGGCCTGCCGATATTCTGCTAGTGTTCGCGCGGGGAAGGAGAAACACCGTTGACATGCCGCCGCGGAGAGTGATCCTTTTTATCATATAGTTTTTCCCAAATACATAATAAAGACTGATGTGCTATACTGCTAACGTGCGAACACTCCGTTGAGGTTATGTGTTGGTGTTATACCTAATTGTGCAACAACTGGAGCCAGATTATCAGAAAATGGAGCGTCGAAATGATCCCTTATTGGCTAAATTTGTAACGTGCGCAGTTTTCCCTGCTGCTGTCTTGTTTGAGCATTTACGTTTCTCTGTTTTTTTTTATGCTTCATATGTTGTACTGAAAATATTTTCAAATGTCATTTAAATTATCCTTAACGCAACGCATTATTAAATTGGAATTTTAAAAGCTATATCTATTGTAAATTTATCGGTACGGGTGGGCAAGAAATTGAATAATCGATTAAACGCTTAATATTTTAGCAAATAACTGAATAATCGATTAATCGAAATAATCGATTATCGATATTTCCTTAAATATTAATCGAAAAGCCGATTAATCGGTAATTTCTTAAAAGTGGATCGAATAATCGATTATTGTCGCCCACCCCTAATCCTATAATATTGTAGTAAGTGAAACTGAAGCTGAAATTTCGGTAGAATCATTATTGCTGATGCAAGACTGATGTTATTAAAAAAAGAGGTAATAAATACTTTGGCTGAATCAACAGGAAAAAAATTATAATTTTGTTTTAATTTGTAAATATGGCTTTGATATTACCTTGGGATAGTATATAGTCAAGTGTTATTGAACAACAGCTGCACTGATGCTTCTATATTTTTTACTAGTTTCGTACCTATTTTTAAAAATAGCGATAACTCTGAAATACATGTATGGCAAAATTGCAGGCCCTCATCAACGCTTCTGTCGTCCGCTTAACATTCATTTTGCTCGTGAGACTCCTGAATTAACCGTTGCAAAAACAAAATTTGGATCATCGAATTAAAAATTTAAAACCCTTTTTTTACAACGAAGAAGCCCTTAATTTTCAATATAATTTTTTTGAACGATTTAAGAACATACAAATGATTTTTATACATGATTTTTATCGTCAGTGATAATTGATTATATCTTAATTCTGGTAAACCTTATTATGGCCAGCTTTCCTAGAAATTCGACCAGTGTGCGCCGGGTCCAAACGTCACATGCCAGTATCATGCTAGTTTTCGCGCGGGAAGGAGACATACCGTTGACGTGCCGCCGCGGAGAGTGAATCTTCTTATCGTAGTTGTTATTCGCTGATACTATCCACTTGTAACCCCCTTTCAGGGATTCCATTAACCGTTGTTGGTATTCCAAAAAATTGGTCATAGTTTACCGAACAGAGTAAGTCATTATTCCAACAAAAATTATGTGAAAATGCCAGATTAAAACACGCTGAAATTATATAAATACTTTATTTTGAATCAGTTATTAATACAACTTTTACAAAACTATAGGAAGCAAAGAACATTTAATGAAACTTGCATAAATGCACAAAACAGTGTGCAAAATCTTTAAAAAATGGTCTTCACTTTTGACAATGAATACCTAAGGAATAAATTGGGAGTAGAACATTATCATGTCACATATAAATGGTCACAACTATATTACTTTATTATTAAAAGTATAAACATGATTTATTAAAAATACCTTAAAATAATAAAATTCGAACAGGTGTTAACACAATTAACAATTTATACAGGGTTCTGCCAACCGAAAAATTTCCATCACGGACTTTCCGAAAAAAAATATTTTTATGGAATAAGTATGTTTTCCATAGGCAAAAATATCTTTTACCCCAAACCATTATAATATAGAATATGAGCTCAACGCAGTCTGGGTTTTGATTTTGAAAATAGCGGGATGGAATGCTTTCGAAAGGGTACCCTGTATATGTATACAAACAACTAGAGAGAGGATACGCCACATCACAATAACTAATTTTATAATGCTCAATTTAAAATTGTAATAAATATATGTTTCGAGGTAGTACTATTTAATGAACTAATAAGCGTGTGTCAAATCCTCTTTCCAAATGAACTTATTCAGATCCAAGTGATGAATATAAAAACTTTTTAAAATATATCTGGTGGAAATTATGATGCTTCTCCAATCAAATGTAACAGGCATCTCTTGTAATCCCCAGAGCAGTCACCCTGAAAATTAAAAATTAAGTATCCATTAATCCATATTGCCAACGATTTTTTTACTACTATACTAAAAAGTCAACAAATCAAGAAGGAGGTGCATTGACAAAATATGTAAAGGAAAGATCGTATTGAAAACTTAATTATTAATCAATTTCTGATTAAATCAATTGCTATTTGCATGGTGAGTAAATATTTTTTTTCTAAAAGCACCTTTCAGTGTATCACGCCGGTGTCTGATTTTCACCAAAAATTAAGTGAAATCACCATATTCTTAACTTATACGAGGGAAATATTCAAGTAAGATACTCATCAACATGAAGATATGTTTAAGAATATTATGGAACAGGCAAGAATGTTACATAAGCTCAAAACCTCTATTTTCTAAGGGTTTGCTACTTTAAAAAGGTCAATTATGTCTGTCAAGAAACTTTTTCGGTGTAGAAAAACAGTGCATGTGTGAAGAATGACTGTTATTGGTACTCAACTATGTATATTACTGTATTGATAGTAATGCTAACATCCAAAGGCTTCTATTGCTTAGGATACGCCGACGACCTTGCGATTATTCTAAGACAGATTCGCAGGTATGGACATGGAGCTCACACAACTACGTCTAAACATTAATGGACAGGCGCTGCTGTAACCTGACAGCGAAACACCATAGTCAAATTGACCAAAAAAGAACACTGTAAGGACTCAGAGCACCAGGACTCAATCGGGTAGAGATGTCATTTGCACAATACTTACGAGTCATCTTTGACCATAAACTAACATGGAATCAACACCTACACAAGGAAACCCTTTATACTCTCGCAGACGCTTCTAGTGCTCGGATACTTCAAAAACAAGCATCCTGCTTCTGCATGCCTCCAGTGGGTGTAACAAGACGTCATCATACCTTCAGGAAAAATGAAGTTTGGAGAGGAACATGGAATTCCACGACGCTGCGCTTATCTTCAAAAACAACAATGCTTGTGCTGATGAGATGGATTTTGCTAGGCAAAAATTCCTTATAGACATTTATGGTGATCCTCGAACACACCTCATTGGACAACATAAGGTATCACCTATCGCTCGAGAATATGCCATTCGGACATACCACCAATTCCAGTTGTGGTTGGGACACGCCAAAGATCCTCTGCAGTGGGGATGGAAAAAACAAAGTACGGCCTTCTACTCTTACCCACCATGGCCAGCGCCTCCAGAAAAACTCAACAGGGTGTCCTACAAGTGCTCTACCGGATGCCGAGATCGCTGCAGGAATTAAATGTTCGGCAATCCGGGCAATCTGCTTTGAATGCAAGGGACACTGCTCCAATGCGCCTGATGATGATGATGATGATATATCGCATGTCGTCCTTAACGAAGATGACGTAGAATTGTTGACTAAGGATCTGGATCAATCAGGTATATATTAAAATTGCTATACCCTTAAAATTTCCCTTCGTGTAATGCCCATTATTCAGTAATGCCCAATCCTACAATATTGAGTATATTACTCCTACTGATGATTTTTCTTTTTTCTATCCTAGGTTACGGAGAAGATGATACCACGATCCCTGACAAAGTGCCAAACAATCACTAGTCAGTTTTCATCGAGAGTCGTGGACCAAAAGGGGTGACTATGGGCCCTCGACTTCAAAGCGCGTGTGTAAGAATATCTCATGATTGTGGCGTGAGAAGAATGCTTCATATATATTAATTTAATTCGGAATACCACTTCTTCAGTTATGTAGAGTTAGCGAGGGTACCTTTCTTGGGCACTGAACAGCAAAGGACATATTTCGGAAAGTTTTAATTATCTGAGTATGTACTTGAATTTAAAACTGAAGACACACGTTGAAAACACAATTTGATACTCTATAATTATCATTCTATACGTTTTTTTCATTTAGAATGGTCGTTTCCGTGTGACGAACGATTGAAAGTCACTATAATGAGTTTTTCAGCAAAGTTGGTAAAAATCCCTGTTTTCGATCATCGATTTCAGGCATACTACCGGACTGAATTAAATGAATGGGGTACTCATCATTCGACGCAGAATTTAATGCTCTCTAATATTTGTAAGAATGAAATATTCGTTAGAACGCACCGTTTTGGAGCTATAGGCAAAAAGCTGAAAAGAGTCCGAAATTTTCGCGTTTTTTCGGACTTCCTGACTCGAGCGACCGTGCAAATATAGAACATCTATTTGACGTCAAATGAACCGATTAAAACAATAATAATTAGCTTTCCAACACCTTTTTCCAAGGGACCCCTATAATAGACCCTAATTTGACTGGACTATGTGTGGAAAAACTGGGGACTGCACCTAAAATTGACCACATGGCTTTATGCCATAGTCATTAGGCCCATTCCTAGCATGGTTTAGCTGGAATGGTACGTCGGCTCAGTGCCATCCAAAGGCAAGCCTGCCTGTGTGTCACTGGTGCCATGAGACTTGCACCAACAGATTAGAACTGTCACCACGACATATATTATATATATTCAATCCAAGCCAGCTCAGTCGCGTGCACTGTCCAGCAGCGTTGCCGTTTTAGTACAATTGTACCAAATTGAATACACTTTGAAAATGAGCGTACAAAAGTACATTTTACAGGAAATTTGTCCTAATTTAGTACATCTTCATAAGAGCGCACACGGTTTCCTCTCATAAATGCAAACAAAACACAACAAATTACTTGCATCAATTACCGCATATCTATTTAGCAACAATAAAACATATTTCAGATCCTTAAACTTTACTCTGTCGATTTACATATCAATACTGACCGCACCTACTATGAACGATCAATCAGCTTATTTCCATAAAAGCATCATTTCTAATTCCCGAAACGACTGCTTGCAGATCTGAGAATAGTTATTTAATATTTATACTTTGTAGTTAATTTTTTGGTTGCTACATCGTACTCCTTGTAATTTATTTATTTGTAATTAGACCGTTTTTATTTTAGGTTATTATTATTAGTTTTTATTATAAATTAAAAACCAGAGTTGCAAATAATGGATATAGGTAAGTTAAGTAATGATAATTTATTTGTTTTAAACTATTGAGATACAGGAAACCAAATATTCGGCCCAATTTGCCAATATTTGTAGTAATTATATTGAAATTAAAATTGCTAGAGGGTAGGAGATAAGTTCTGCTTGAAAAACTTTACCATTAATTGATCTAGTAAAAACCTCGTTTTAATTGGTGATTTTTTTGGCAAAACGTGATTACGTACTCTACTGACTATCATCCGGGACTCAACTTAGGACCCTGTGTTGTGTACACTCCAAATATTTAAGCATGCGCCATGTTGAGAAAGTGAACGAGAGATACGCAGTATACACTTCAATATACTTCAAAATAAAAATTAAAGATCCTATGACTAGACTAAATCCTCAGTATTAATAGTTTAAGACACATTTTTATAAAATTCGATTTGCTATGAAAATATTCTCTTTTGGTCAGTACTATTTTCGGGGCTCGCCCTTATTTGTTTTTGCAAACATCTACTTCTACGTATATAATAAGTTAGTTTACCACAATCGCAGAACGTTTGGCTTCCATATAGGTTTACTTAGTTTCTGATATATGTCCCATTAGGTAACAGACGTAGTTCAAAACTACCTTAGTGGAAATTGGAATTAATTTCGTTAATTCGAAAAATACTCGAACAAGATAAATTACAATTAAAATAATCTATACTACATCAAAGTGTTATAAGTGCATTTACTACGAAAACTAAAACATAAGGCACAACATGCTATTTCTGATGGATTATTATAAATATAGCTTACCTTTATATTATAGCCAATTCGCAATGGATATAATTTTGATTGGAGTTTTTGTTTGGTTTAGTTGAAGAAGAATCGTTAAAGTATTTAATATTTAATATACTCAATGGATTCGAAAATACGAAGCGTCATACTGATATTAAAAAATATATTAACAACATAAAGACTATTTCAAAACTAAAGTCCGTTCAAGTCTATTGCGCTGTTACGTCATATCTTTCTTTATGCAATGAACGTATGTACTAAATTGGTCCGTCAAATTGGAATCTTTGACATCGATTTGCGTCAATGTCAAAATATCATAACGAAAATAACAGATTTAATTCATTTATTGATTTGTTGGTAGTTAGTTTGTGTTTTACGCTAATAATTGCTAATAAAAATCGTTTTGAGATGCCCCACCGGTTCAGTGAGAAAGAGCAAGCTTTAATTTTAAAATTAGTGCATTATTTCACATGTGAAAAAGATGCTGTAAGTAATATTTGTTTTCTATTTATTTAATAATACTAAAAAATGATATCTCTAGAAAAAATGTATTTTTGATGTGTAAATATCTTACGCGGCGATATGAGGACAAATCTCGGCAAATGAGACGGAAATGCGCAAACCAATTCTACCGCCAGGGCTGTATTATATACAATATTGCCATTTAAAATCGTTTTTAAACGGATTTTAGACGATAAAAAGCATATTATTATTTTAAATTAAACGAACTGTCAAAAGTATTATTCAGATGCCCAGACGTTTAAAACAATAGCCGCGTTCGTTTTTGTCATCTTTTTCCTCGATTTGCTCCAACGTTTTGACAGGCACGTGACTTGGGTTTTCCATTTAAATACACAGAACTCGTGACTGTCAAATTTTTAGAGCAAGTCGAGGAAAAAGATGACAAAAACGAACGCGGCTAATATTGTCATAAGTATGTAAAATTGATAAAAACGGAACGTGCTCCGGAATAGAAAACAGGTGTACAGAGACATCTTTTGGCTAGTGTAAAAAATGACGTACGAGTCTATCTAAGACGTACGGATCTTTTCTTTTGACGTCAGAAATTCTGACGTAACAGCGCAATAGCCTTGAATGAACTTTAGCATGCTATTGCACTACTTCTTCCGAGTTTCACGAACTTCTATACAACTATTTCAAAAACAGAAATCGAGTAACCTACAATTAAGTGAACAGCAAGGCTGCGGCCAAAATTGATCAACGGCTGACGATATATTTGGATTGGATTGAAGTAAACTTCATAGTAATAACTTCATTTCACATAATTACACAAAACACTGAATAATATGATGAGGGCCTTAAATTCCACAACATGCCGCTTAGCGTTCGGATTAATAACCGCCATTTCAGTGCCTTAGATAGAGTCAAGCTTAAAGACCTAATCCTAATAGCAACTAAATACAACTCGAACATCTCGTATCAAATATAACTTTAAATTTATGAAACGATTATCGGAGACATGACAAATCATAAAAATTACATTTGATATGCAAAATAATCAATAGGAGAGTAGACAGTATAGGAAATAAAAACTATTCGAAATATTAGGATATGTGGGACATATAAAGCCCTCTATGGAGACTGCTGGATAAGTTTAAATAAGTCGCTAAATAACCGGTCATATATAAATTAGAAATCAGAGGAACATTAGTGAATGCACATAATTCTTAAGTCTTGGAACACCTTACTTACCATTTGTGCTATAAAAAAAACTGAAGAACAAGCAATTAGGTAAACTATATTTAAGTCTCAAATAAATTGACACGAAAATTTTCTAAGAACTGTTGATTTATTTCAAAGAAGATTCACATTGAAATTACAGACACAATGTAAAGGCAACTCAATATCTCAATTGACTAATTGAAATGTGGCAAAATTCGATATTCAGATGCATCTTTAGAAGTTGGTTACTGACCATTTTTTTTTTATCAAAGCAAAGCATCCAAATCAGTCGTCATAACAAAATAAGGATGATTTGAGAAAAAAATCGAATATCACATTATCTTATAGATAAATGTACCGAGAAGAAACAAATAATATTATGTTGGTTTGAAGTAGCTAAATTGAATAAATCTGACTTAAACAAAACCTTATCTGATTCAACAATATACAAGGTATCCGGAAATACCGGAAAATAGTTCTTTATTACTTCCCGCGATGAAACAAAAAGAAAGAAAAGAGTTAACGGTTGCAATAATTTATTATAGCAATTACTATGAATTAAATAAACCATTTATTTCCAGAAAAATAATGGTTACCCACGAGCGTTTGATGTAGAATTTGTTGCCCTAAAGAAATGTAATAAACTGGTTTTTATTTTATTTTCTCGAAAACGAAACAAGATACGAAAACAATTCAAGAAGCAAACAGTCAGTGGCACACAATTTTTTTGTCAATAATATTCGGTATGATGCCCCCCGGGACGCCACTGGATTTTAATTTTTAATCTAATTAAGGCTAAATGAGCCCCTTATTACCACAGATAACACTACCAAATTTCAACAAAATAAGAAGGATATTTAAGATATTAATAAAAAAAAACGATTTTTTAAAAAACGTTTGACACCCTGTATCTTGGAAACTATGCATATCCGAACCCAGGTTCATATGAAAAAAAAAATGTCACGTTTTCTTATGTAGAATCACTCCTGAAATTATTCGAACAGTATTTCCGGACATCCTGTATTAATTAAAATAGTTCTAAAATAAACGATTAAATATCCACGCAGCAGTAATATCTGTATGAGATAATAGTTCAAGTTATCAAGAAATGTATGTTACCTTAATTGCTTCAGCCAGAGATTCTCCATAGTTATTCTGGTATTCCCTCTTAATTTCGACCATATCAATTTCTGACCTGGTAACAACCAATCGAATCAGATCATTGTCATTGGTACCCAATCCTTTCATGCTCTTGTTCAAGCACTTTGCAAAGAAAGCCGATTGGTTCTTGATGGAGCGCACAACAGCCAATAGACCTTGTTCTGCTTCTCCAGAAAATTCATTTTTGATTGCTTTTTCGATATCATGACCTAAAAACGACGGTATTATATAGCACTTAACAGAGTACCATGTTCAGAATCATGTCAACCTCCTTGTCGAATTGGTAACTGATCCAATTTTTCTTCAAACCTTTTGCCAAAGTAAGGTGTAAATAACATGAGTGCTCATCACGGTGTTTCTATTTAATGTCTGAACGATGCTTTCAAAACCGTCATCTTTAAACGTATTTCTACATGACTTTAGAGCTTAAGAACCCACACTCATTTTACCTGTCAATCTTTCATATTCCTGGAATACTAACTGCAACTGAGCCCAATTTCTCTGACACAAAACAGCATTGAAGGTGCTCTCATCCGTTCCTAACCTCAACTCTCCAGCCCTAAGGAGAGCTTGAGCATCGGCTCTAGCAGCATCAGCGTTGGTCATCATACTTTCATCACGTGCAGCGTTACAAAGGGATACCATCAACCTTTTGAAAGTGCCGCCGGTGTCTCCTATAATATCATCTTCCAAAGGCCTGTAGTACACTGAAAATAAGAAATTATGTAAAATGTGTATAAAATATTCATGGATTGTGCTCCGAGAGCGAGTTCTATAGCAAAACATGCAATAGTAAGAGCACAAAAAAAGATAGTTTACAAAAACATCTTCGGAATGCTTAAAAATGTATCTTTGAATAGTTTGGATTAGATGTTCTGTTAGATGCATCATACTAGGTGTTTCCTGGGCGTATCTTGTCGACATGAGTAAGTTATTTGTTTAACTAGGCAGCAAAGTAGTCGATTGACTTCCGAAGCTGATTGTTCCGTGGGCGTAGGCAGGATTTTTTCTCAGGGAAGAGGGGGGGAAGCGTAGACAAAGCCGCAGTGGTACCCACCGCAGGCCCGGCCTGAGGCTAATTTGGGGGGCGCCACGCCAAATTTTTACCCAAAAGTTAAAATCGTTAAAAAAAAGGATTCGGCACCCTCTTGAATGGCACATTGGGGGGGACCAATGTCAAATCAGTGAATTAATGGAACACCCTGTATATTAAAACAAAAACTAACAGATCATATAAATATATAATGTGTTGCCATTTGGGGGCATGGCCCCTCTGGTCTTCTCCAGTCTACGCCCATGGATTGTTCGTTCATAGCCGAGTGTAGCGATATTTTATTCTGAATTTTTACAACCTGCACAGGCGGTGATTTTTTATGTTCAATTCAGTAGTATACCAAATAAAACTACAAAATTAGGCATACCTTTCCAAAAATGTATAATTTCAATAGTTATAAAATAAAGGCAGCCTGGATACTAATCGTAACTCATTATCATTGAGAAAATTACATAGTAGGATATATGGAGGAGCTTTATATTACTAATAGCCGTAAACAAGTTATTTTTATTTTTAGTTCTAAGAAGATTATATTAATAAAAGCTCAATGGTTATCTGCAGTATTGCTAAATTGAAATATAAAAATGTAAACAATAAATTAATTATGATTTATTTATTATCAAGAATGCGTTCTTTCTGGTCTTTATCTTTAGACTGTAAAAGGGAGCTCAATGGCCCGGACAACAATATTTCCCAAGGCCAGTTTGGATTTACCAGTACTTTACGTTTTAGGCCTAGGCCAAGATCATCAATACTTAAACCCATTGTTTTTGATAGTAAATATTGCATGGATTCTACACCACTTTAAAAATTAGTCACCACTGTTTATGAGAATTAAGTGCCTTTATAGTATGTTATTTTTAAAGTTATTTTACTCCCTTTAAACAAATAATAGGGAGTTCTCTTTCAATTCTACGATTCATTTTATGGAAGTTATTAGTGCTAAACGTCTCTAGTAACATTTCAATTAGAACAATGAGATTGTTGTACACGCTAATCTAATTGACAAAACTCGTTTAAAAGGTTACACTTGACGTGTTGAAACAAATAGGATCAACCAGTTTAAGGAACTAAATCATTTAACAATGACAAATAAACGTCACGAAGTGGATGATGTTGCGTAAACACACTTTTAAGATATGCTGAAGAACATAAAGCATTATTACACCACTAACAAGCACCAGGATCTCAAATTTCGGTCATTTTTTCAAGGCTAATGCCATGCCAATAAAAGATGAATATAATATTATGGAAGTGTGTTTGTGTATAATTTTTAAACCCAATCCTATGTTCTATTATGTACGTGATAAATCTACTTACAAGCATTATAAGCTTGTCTTATGACCATAATTTCCTCATTCGACTTTGTGCACATAATTTCTATTAACACATCCTCATCAGTACCCAATCCTTGCATGGCATTGTGTAACTCCTTGGCGTAATATTCCGGAAGTGGGGTCATCATGGCAACCAGCAGATTTTCAAAGTTTCCAGAAGTTTCCGATTTTAGGTCCTTTATCAAATCCTAAATATAAAGTTAGATAATCACTCGAACCCATTAAATCATCGCCTATTATTAACCATATTAGGGGTTAAAGGAACAGCCGCAGTACTGAAGATATTGAGTTGTTTTTAGTGCGTATTTTCATTAATTAATATGGCTGAAATATTATTATGTTTATATAAGGGTTTTACCATGAATATTCACCAGAAACTTTGACGAGACTGAATGAATAAAGTTAGGATTCATTTGTCTCAATGCAATTGGGAAAATATGTCATCAATCAGTGTTGCCAGATCTTTGTTCATATAAGAGGAGAACGTACTTCCCTCGGTAACTCCGGACATTGTAAAGATATATCGCCAATGCATATTTCTTTATTTGGTGGAATGTTATAAGATAATCTAATTTTAGATAAAGTACAACTAATTATGTACATGAGATTTTTTTACTTTTAATTACCTTTCCGTATAATGTTTTAAACTCAAAAGCGATCTGCAATCTCTGCTGATTGGTCCTGTGGGCTAAAACACTGATGATGGCCTTCTCATCCGTTCCGAAACCTTTCATTGCCTTACGCAAAATTTCTGCATCGCCTCTTGGATTGAATGGATTTACTGGAACCACTGTGGGAGTTCTCTATAACAAAATATGTGTTAATACTAGTTTTATGAATGCGAGCATATCAAATGAGATCGGAAGATTATTCTACTTTCGTTGCACAAGGAGAAATTAGCGCATGTACAATATTTTTCTACAAAATCAAAATCATATTTAATGTCAAATATACACAAGTACTTACACGAGTGAAAAGCAAAAATACAGACAGCATGGGCACATACCCACAAACTGACATTTAAAAAATGTTACATTACTAAAAATTACATTACATACACTATAAAATATCAAAATTACAGAATATTGAAGTTAAAATTCAAGAATTCTTCATAAGAATAAAATGCATTATCTATTAAAATTTGTTTTATTTTAGCCCTAGGTATTTTCAGGCAGTTGTTTGATACTTTTTGAAAAATGGTTAAAAAAGTTGATTCCCAAATATCTTGGGCCGTTTCGACACCTCTCCAGGCGGGAATTGTTTCTGGTGTCGTGACTGTGGACTTCACTATGCATTCTGTATGTCCCCCTATTGGATTTAACATGTGTCAAGCTATCCAAGATACTACTGGGATGGGAATGTCAAGATGCCAAGGGCGGTAAAGGCCTGTCTACAGTCCTCCCTGAATCCTAATCCCGACATAACCCGCACAGCCTTCCTCTGGAGGCCAAAAATACGCTTTGACCTGGGTACGTGACCCCAAGCTAACAGAGCATAAGACATTATTGAGTGGAAGCATTGAGAATAAGCAGTTCTAAGTACAGGAACACTAACACGCTCGCTTAGACGTCTCAGTTCTCAAATTGCTGTGTATTCCTGATTCAGAAGCAGCCTGCTGGCACTAAACCAGTCCTCAGCCACTGACCTTGCCACCCCCAGCTCCCTTGTAGCCTCTTCCAAGGTGCTCGCGGAAAGGAAAGTGGCGGTGTCGTCCGCAAAGAGCGTGTATGTAGCCCTCGTATCACCAAAGGGCAGATCATTGATGTAAATCAAGAAAAGTATGGGGCACAGGACTGACCCATGGGGAACCCCGATATTTAGTGCACTCTCAGCAGACGTCACCCTTTTTGAAAATTGGTATAACCATTGTCCTTTTCAGTACCTATATCTGGGAAGGTGTTTTCCCTAAAGCACAAGTTGACCAGCCTTGTTAGTGAATATATAATTATGTTGTTAATATTCTTGATTTAGATTACGTTTAGCCCAACTAGGTTTGTTTTTTAAACTGTCCACTATGTTTGTCATTTCATTAAATGTAAAATCAGCAAAAAGAGAAGTGACGAGAAGGGGGAATTATGTTTTTTAAATTTCCCAGAGGATCCGCCTGATTCTTATAAGTAGTTCGCCGCACTTAACATATTTAATAGAATAAATAATAACACGTACCTCAACATAATCCATTTTTACAAAAATATAAACCGACAAACTGAAATATTTGCGAGTTGCAACCCAGCCAACATAATTTGCAATAATTAGGAACTATGCTTGAAAATAATAAATTTGAACAGTTAAACTATTTTGTCATTATCAAGAAATGTGAAGCAGTTTTGGAAAAGCGGGTAAATTGCGAGTTTAATTATTCCTTATTAGTATGCAAATATTTAGCAATGATAAGATTTCTATTGTTATAGATAGATATTCAAATTCAAGGTAACCACTTGCAAATATTAAATTTTTGGCTAGTACTGCATTTAGAATGAATCTAAAATGTTAATAATAAAGGGCTCATATAATTTACTATTACAATGTCATTTTCGACAATTTGGGGTCACCTAAATTGTCTACTTAGAGTATAGTTTACTAACTTTGTAACCAGTTCGTGGAAGATTTTTCTATAGAATAAATGTTAGGGCTTTTCCAGACGATGATGATCGCACGGGCTGTCACGTTTTCTGAATTTTATGAGAAAATTAACTTTTCTACTCATTTCCACCAACAGAAAGAAATTACCCCCGCTGCGTCAGTTGCATTTATGATACTTATTAATGAAATATTCATCTCTTGGTACGTCCAAAAACAATGGCAGCTGACACCATGTATTCGGGCACTAAATTTTAGAAAAAGTGGACAAGGTAAATTGCCAAAACCTGAATGACAACAGTACAATTCCTTAGAAGAATCACACGTAATCAACAGACGTAGACAATAGACAAAAACCATTCACAAATTTACACACGAAAGAATCAAACCCTTTCCAAACACAGAATACACCCAAAATAGTCAGCGAAATATCTGACTCTGGCCCCCAATTATACAGGAAAAACCGAGAAAATAATGGAACCGAATTAAAAAGACAAAAATATAAAATTAAGTCGAATTTAGTACTATTTCTAATTTGATTAATACATTTCCTGCTGTATAAAATACCCAATAATTTGTTTAAACGTTGGATTGCTCGTTTACATCAAGGACTTACATCATGGGAGAATTCTCACGATACCAACCCGAAGCTGCAAATCTGAAAAAAAACCTCACCCTGGTGAGATTGAACATTGGAGGAAAAATTTAAGAATTCATGGATCGGTGGATAGTTTGGATCATATTTTCCAAAAACGATCTGGAAGAGTACGTTTGTACGTTGGCCAATTAAATATTCAACGGTCGTCATAGGGAGACCACGCAAGTAATAAAGTCTTTCTTTATGTCAGTCAGTGTAGCTCCTAAATTTCCTTGCTAACAAGAGGACGTATAGAAAATAAAAAGTATATTACATTTAATGAACTACACTACGAATCTTCAGTTTATTTTTAGCTCAACCTTGAGTTTTCAAGTTTAGGAATGATGCCTGCCACAGTAAATACACAAAAAGCCGGGGACAAAAGATTTTTAATGTTTCATAACAGTAAAATAGGCGACACGGAACGTATATTATTGCTAGGTCAATTGTTAAATTACGTAAATCGCCTAGAGTAGTAGAGTGTTACTACTTGTTGAAATCATCATTCTTATTCACTTTTTAGTTCAGATTAATTTATTTATTAAACAACTTAGGCATTGATTTTTTTCATAACCAGCTGGAGTTTTGAAATAGAGACTAAAACTGTTTATCAAGAATTACTTCTTGAAACTCCAAACTCATAATTTTACTAATATTACCCATTATAAAATAAAGTCGTCTTTTTTAGTATTACTTTATCTAACATGTAAAAAGCTACTGAGACCTAAGTATATTAAACCTGCAAACGGTCACAAGGTCAAAAGAGATATTATATTTTCTTAAAGCGTGCAAAACGCAGCAGGAGGCCAAAAAGAGAGAAGGTTTCTTGGCTTTAAAGTATATTTTAATCTTTTTTGATTTCAGTTAGTTTTAGTTATGGTTTGCTTATTTTGTTACGTTTTCACTGATTAATATTTAAAAAATACTAGTTTTGTTAATCAGAATTTTTACCAGGCATAGTAAACTTTGCATAGCTAACGAAAGCAAACCAGAGCCATAAATAAACTGTACTCAGAAAATTGACGCAATTAAACAAATATAAGACGTCACAAAAATACCTTTGGCCGGGCAGACTGCAAACTAGGGGTTGATGAAGGAACATAACTAACCCCACCATACGGTCCTTTAGGTCCCTGATAGCCATGTCCTCCAGGGGCAGCACCAGGAGCGGAACGAGAAGGAGAATGACCGCCACTTGAAGGTGGATAACCCCCAGTAGAAGGTGGGTACCCACCAGATTGTGATGGATATCCTCCATTCGATTGAGCGGAACGATCAGAAGGGTAGCCGCCACTTGAAGGCGGATATCCTCCGCTTGAGGGTGGATAACCCCCAGTAGCAGGTGGGTAACCACCAGATTGTGGAGGATATCCTCCGCTTGATGGTGGATAGCCCCCACCACTTGATGGCGGATGTGATCTTCCAGAAGAGGGTGGATACCCAGGAGAGGAAGGATATGGACTACTCGATGGAGCTCCTCCGCTGCTTGGGGGATATCCGCCACTAGCAGGTGGATACCCGACATTAGATGGGTAATGATCGCTATTTGAACCTGGTGGTGCACTAGGAGGATAAGTAGGTATACGCATAGGTTGAGGCATTTGCATAGGAGCGCCACTACTGAAACCAAATGAATTGGGATTAAGAGGAGGATAAGGAGAACTGGTAGGATATGGTGCTCCCCCGGTCGGCGGAGGGTAGGCTTGTTGAGGGTAGGGAACTCCTGGTCTCTGACCCTGGTAAATAAGGAGATATCACTGGTTAGAAAATTGTTAATATGTAGATACCTATAATATATTATTGAGTATGGATGTAAGGATATAGTGAGTCTCGAAATCAGCAAGCCATATTTTACCAAGTTTTAAGGCAAAAAATAAGAAATCTTTTTCATGAAAGCTAGTCGAAAAATACTTCCTAAGGATACTGCGAGTATATATATTTTTTTATTTTTTTTTCGAAACCTTTAAAGATTAAATTGGGAAATTTGGTGACTTAAACAATAAATAAGCGCCAAAGCGAACATTTTAAAACCTCAACCATAGGCTTTACACATGGTCCTTATTAAAATTATTAGATTTCAATGTTTTTTTTTTTACGAAAGAAGGGTGCGCATAGTTAGGGTCCAAATAACATCGCAATCAAATTGATGTGTTGGTACACTTTGAATAAAAACAATACTTATACAAGTAGCATTAATAATATATTAATGAAAATTTAGAGACACTATTATTGCGTGAGCGACGATTCCAAATTCCCGTAACCATAATAATTGTTAAGTATACAATTTTCCATGCATGTCAACATAGTTATTTACCCAACAAGTGCGGAAAGTGGTACTATTCCCCAAGCGAAGCGGAGTTCAGTCAAGACGTCAAGGACGGAACAGACACTTCGTGTCCAACGATCGATATTCCCCGACTTACCCCTAATAATAGCACTCTTTAATCAGCTTTACCTTTACCTACCAGATTCACTTCCAAGCCTAAATTTACCTTTTAAATATCTACCTGATTAAATATAAATAGGTATCCTCGGACGTAATTCGCACTTTTTTGTTTTGGCATTTCAGGTATTTATTGTTGCGTTTTTCTATTTACTAAATTGAATCGCAAATCTCTGATATGGATTAAATTAATTCTGTTGTTACTAGAAATCAATATCAAATTCATTTTAATGGAGAAGTATGGAAAAAATTAACCAATCAATAAAGTGTCTCATTACGGAAATGTGTGTGAATTCGTTTTCGTTTCAATTCAAATAACTTCCGTAAGTGTTCTTCCAGATTCTCCGGGAAAAATATATAATATGGCTATTTCACATTTTTTTAAAGATATGAGGAAAGTCACAAATATGGCCCTGTTAGTTCTCGTTGGATGACCGTGTACATGAAGCCCCAAACAAACTATATTAATTTTATTCCATTTTGAGCGCAATTTAGTTTTCTAATTTTAAATTTCGTCCACTATGCTTCTATATTATTCATTTAGACATGCCCTTAAGGAAGCAGCCATTAACCATTAAATATAACAATGCAATAATTATCGTCAACGAATGTGTTTATCTTTAGACTTGGCAATCAACACATCATAAAAAATAGCTCCTGATATAAGTAAATAGGTTCGTAGAAAATTGTAAACCTAAATTTAGCACCAAAGCACTCAAGTTGAAATTAAACTGAGCTAGAAAATTAGTTAATGGTCAACTTAATAAAAGTATTTTAAACAAATTTTACTTTACTCAGTTCAAATTTCAAGTGAAATCAAAGTTTTGAATAAAACACATAAGTACAACTTTTCCAGTTGAATATCTGGTTCATAATTCGATAGGAAGTTTTCCCATGAATTGAAATATATACAGGGTGATCCAGATAACTCTTTAAATCGAAATATCTATTATTTTTAAAATTAGAAAAAAATATTTCGAGCAAAAGTTGTTTGATTTCATCTGTTTTTACACCTGCTTCTGCTTTAGTTAGACATGATGTTTAAAAGAGCAAGACACATAATGCTAACTTTGTTTTTTTAATGCATTATGCCACATTTTTTTATAATTTTTAATTTTATATTGAATTCTGCATATTGTTTGTACAATATACCAAGTAGGTATCAAACTTACCGGTTTTCAAAATATTCAAGGTTTCACAATCACAATTATGAAATACTCTATAATTGCTTACCTATTTAGGTATCTGCTGCTACCTGGAGATTAAGGTTTATTTTTCAAATGTCTGGCATTGATGTTTGAAGTCTGATTTATCTTTATTTTCTACTAATATTTTACAAAATGAGCTAAGATATATAGTTTTTAGATTCTGTTTACTAAATTTGGAAATAGCATACTAGGTAATTAAAACGTACGATCTACCATGAACAAGAAATCAAATAAAGTATATAATTTCAAGCCTAAATTAAATGCTCTGCATGTCCCCTATTGATCTCGTCACATTCCTTGTAAATTCTTTTCTGGCGTTCCAGAGCTTATAATTGCTTCGTCCTCATTTACATTTAAATATCTTATTTCTTCGACAATTTTTCCCTGAGTTTCTTCAATAATGTTACTTCTTTGTCTATAGACTGTATCGAGAACTGTATGTTTCAAATAGCCCCAAAGAAAGGCATCCGTGACCGTTAGATGTGGGGCATTCATGGGCCAGTTGATTGTTCTATATCTACCCATCCACACATGATTATTACAAAAGCACTCTCTTACTGCCAGAATATCATAATAGAGAGGTGCTTCGCTTTGTTGTCAAAATTATATTTTGCCAAGTTCGAAGTGGTAGTTGAGCGAAAAAGTATTCAATTTCATTTTCTAATAGTTCCAGACAACTTAACTTATTTAAAGTGCCACACATAAAAACCAGACATAAGACCTTATGCCTCAGAATGCCTCACCAAACTTGTACTGAGGAATATCCTTGAAAAGCAATTAGCACAACAGCTTGTGGTAAATATCGCCTCATCGGTTTGCAAAATTTTATTGCAATAATTTAGATTAGGTACCTAATTGATTAAAACTTTGTTGTTTAATTGTTGAACTGGCCTAATTTAAAAATCTTGGTATCTGTATTGATTTAAAGTTCTGTGAACTGTCCCATAACTAGCTTTCTTGTTTCGTGGTTCATACATTATATTTCTGACACAGTTTCTGATAGATTTTCTTGAAAATAAAGCAATTTCATAAGATCCCTTTCTTCGTTTCTTTGTTTTGTCCTTTTCTTATTTACTAAAGATGCTGCTTCTTGCAATAACTTCACCATAGTTAGTTGGTACATATGTTACTCTCCAACCATTCTAAACATTTTCCCTATTCTATTCTCGTAGCTACTGAAATCCTACCTAGAGAACAGATGTCAGGTTATGAGAGCCTCGGTGGTGGACTATGTTGAGTGTTGTGAACATTGGTGCACAACAGGGATCAATACTGGGCCCCTCACTTGGCTCCATACTATTTTTATAATTAATTAATTAATTAGTTAATGCAATAATTTTAATGACTTGCCAACAATTCGAGTCTGTGAAAAATACCTCGAAAAATACACACCCTTTGCAGACGACACTACGGTGGCTTTCAGGGCGGAAGTTGGCTTCGCATGGGGTCATCAGCGAGATCTTGTAGTGTTTGGTTTGCATAGGAGAGTGGCGAGGCCAGCGCCTTGGTTAGGAGGACTATTGCCAGGGGGGCATTTGCGTAACTTGGAATCCTGACTTTTCCATCTGTGTATATTTTGGAGAGCCGAAAAATTAGAACTTTTATGGGACACCCACCAGTATGAAACATGTAATAGGAACAATGTAGTTCCAATTTATTAGAGACTGAGAAGGTGTCAAGACGGCCCAGAGTATTGGTCTGTAACATTTTTTAATAAGCTACCAAGGGATGTTAGGGTTCTACCACTTGATATCTTTACAAAATAAGGTGAAATCGATTTTATTGTTTTCAAGAATTTTTGGAGATTTTAATGTATTAGGGTTCAATTTGTTGTATTTCGGATATTTAATATGTTGGCAAATGTGTGCCTTGTAATATTGCTGATAATTTATTACTTTAATATGCTGTGTTTTACGTTGTACTTTAATGTTTCTTTTATTAAAATCAGACATAAAATATTAATGCCCTGATAATTGAAAAATAAACCTTTATCTCAATGTGGTAACAGGTGGATAGGTAAACAATTATATTGAAAAAATCAATAGTAATTTGTAATTCTAAAACCTTAAATATTTCCAAAACCATTAAATTTTGGTGCTTACATGAATATCCAGGATTTAATAGCAAATTCAAAATTAAACAAGGCAACTGGCAATTTGGTTAAAATTCCAACCTGCAGACCCCCAGCAATCTGCAGATCCATAGCAAAGACTTATTATTCTGCGGATTTCCAGTTTCTAACAGCAACATGTCAACCAGCAGGTTTTTAATCAACCTGCAAGTTTTTTACTTAACCTGCTGACCTGTGTAAGAAGTAGGGGGTTGTACCTAATGCCATTCACTACTTTAACCTGTAACCACAAGGAATATGAGCAAATAGCAAGTTTTTAAAATCCAGCTTGCAAACCTGTAGCAACCTGCAGATCAGCAAATTCGTGAGACCCTACATATACATTCAACAAGCTTATGAAATCAAGCTCCTATGGATTATTTTTTCTAATTTCAAAAATAATATGGATATTACCATTTAAAGTTATCTGAACCACCCTGTACTTAACGTGGTACTGACACACATAATTTAGTGAAATTAATTTCAAATAACACTATTTCGAATACTTGTTTGCTGATTTTATAACCTACATAATCTAAATAATTTATTTCAGTAAATATTTAATATAGTTTAGATATACAAATTAGCATACTGAACCCAAGGATGCATAAGAATAACTCAGCTGACATGTGGACACATTCCAATTAAATAGGTATATTAATTCGCAATAAACAAGAAAATTTATATTAGGCAAATTAACTAAACAGTATTATACCCGAATGAATTAATAACTGAACTATAAATTGATTCCTTACTTACCTGTTGGTAACTCATGTTGTTGCTTTTGTTGTCTAAAAATAATAAAAAAGATTATTTTAAGATTTGATGGGTCAACCCTGAGTGATAAAATGCTGTTCGATATAAGATGAGAACAGTACATAATTAGGTAAATCAATCAGCAAAAGGTAACCCACATACCGGCACAAGACCGCACCTATCTGTTCTACTTTCTTGGAGTTATAAATAATCTGAAATGTATTCTTTAGGCGGCTTTTGTACAAATGAAGGGCTTACTTACATACAGTTGGTTACTCTCCACACAGAATATTAAATAACAAATAACCGATAATGATTATATTCGGTTGATGATTAATCCTACCTACGTCAATGGGTTTCAGAAATTCCACTTGCACAACAGAAGACAGGAAAGTGAAATGCAGAATTCCCTCAAAAGAGAATTGTTCAAATCCACGTGTGCCGTGTCCACGTAATTAGAGGTGTGTCGGTCCGGATGGACCCGGTCCAAATGAACGAATCCAGTAACGGAACGAGTCGGACCGAATCCGTCATATCATTCGGACCCGGTCCACTACTTGCTTTAACGGAGCAGAAATCGCGGTGCGAGGACTGCAAGCAATGTCGTGGTGAATCGGTTCGGGTGAAGCGACGATTTATAGCAGTCGAGTTCCTTGAATTAATACAATTCGGTCCGAGACCGGAATTTTGTTTGAGAAACCAGAGAAACCTTTTGCGTAATAATCGCGTATGCATTTGTTATTATAAGAAAATTTTTAATAGTTGCTTTTGTTTTAAAATTTTAAATAATATTTTGTTTACATTAAAAAAAATTAGGACAATAGATATTTTTAAAAAACCTAAAGAAAACAGCAGACCTTTTTTAAAACAAAATATATTTATATTCCTTTATATATAAAATATAAACTACAAGAGCTCAGTTCCATTTGATATGGAAATTGTTGATTTTGTATAATTTTATGCTGCCTATTTAAAACCAAATTCGTATGGTGTTCAATATCAATATTATTTTCAATTTAAATAAAACATTTAAACCTCACAAAATCTTAGAAAGAATAATGCAGGTTATACAAAAAACTCCCGTCGGCAAAACACAAACATTTGTGTTTCACGGTACGGACCGGGAAGCGATCGATAGGTATGTGACATGTAAAGAAGGAGCAGTGAAGCCTGAATCGGTCGACTGGACCGAATCCATTGGACCGGGTCCACTGGCGGACTGATTCAGATGAACCGAATCCATCAACGGACCCGGACCGCCCATCACTACACGTAATCAACAAACGACTTGTCAAAGGACAGTAGACACTGAAACTGACAGTTCATATGACTCGCGGATGCTGTGACAGTATCGCTACATTCCATGCCATATTTCACTTTTCGAATGGCCCTCCGCTCGCTACCGCTCGCTACGGGGGCTCAAGAAAAGGAAACTAACCAGGTGCTAACCCAATCTAACCCAAGACATACCCAAAAACAAGAAAAAAACAGTTTAGAAATATAACCTTAAAAAAAAATTTTAAACAGCGATGGGGTTTGAACTCGAGTCGCCGAAGTGAAGGCTAGTCGTGCAAACCCCTAGACCACCAGGGCACATACAAACGATTGGTTGCATCACGAAGACATGACGCGCAGGTGCGCGCGCACGAATGGAATGTAGCGATAAAGTCACAGCATCCGCGACTGTTCATATGACACCAATGACAAATGACACCATTGAGGAACGACTGCAGCCCAAATGTTAACAATGTTGCCAAATTGCTTTGCCAATTTCTCGCTTCGCGATGGCCCGCCGCTCGCTAGTCGCTACGGGCGTGTAACCAACATGAAGAAAAAAATTTTTTCCCCTTGTCTGACAAAACCTTATAAAAGAAACATGTCTTGCCACCAGTGTTGCCGATTGACACATAATTATCAGATTTTAACATAATTTTGTCAGCAGTCCGATACAAAATTTGAAGATGGCATAACTATCAATTTTAACATAATTTTAACAGACAATTTATTCTGCCAATAATATAATTTGATATTTAATACAGTGGCTTTATATAAAAAGGCTCAGTAATATTTAAAGTATTTCAAAGGCCTCATCTGATATAAATATTCTCTAACTGTATGCCTAGCTTTTATTACTTGAAAATAGAGGGAGGCAGTAGAAAACCACCGATACAGTAGTCTATACAAGATAGAGCCACTATAACCACCGGTTCGAGTGGGAGACATCTGAAGGTGCGTATCCACCAAGTGCGCAAAACGTTTGTGATTGTTTGCAAACTCAATGTTTGTTTGGTGGAGACGTTTATCACACGCATTAGCAAACGTTTGCAATCATTTGGTCGTCTTCCGAGCGGTGTAGGTACATCAAAGGGATTTGTTGTTTGTGTGTGCGCTTTGCTTTTTTGGGTACAGTTGTTTGCGAATAATTGGCTGGTGGAGACGATTGTCAATAATAGAACTGCAAACAGTTGCAAAACGTTTGCTCGCAATGATCTTTTGGTGGCTACGCAGCTTAAAAGATTAACCTTTACCTATTCAGTGACTTTAAAATCGCCTACAGCCTACAGCCAAAACCTTAGGAGGTATTGCTACAGGCTACAGTGCCTTTAAGCCACTGTAAGATCACCAAAGCCACTGTGAGAATGCCTTTTTTCGGCGCCATCTCTAGGTTCATAGCGCAAGTGGGGGTAAAATTTTAAATTTTTAATAAACGGCGAATCAAACCTTTTTTTTTGGAAGTATCCGCCCAAGTCCCCCGGCCTAAAGAGTACTGGGCCTGCGCGCGCATCATAAATACATTTCTGACAAATAGATGTCTTTATGGTCCAAGGAATTGCTATCAGCCGATCTCGTGGTGCAGTGGTTAGATGCTCTGTTTGTGACACGGCCGGCGCAGCGGCCCGGGTTCGAATCCAGCGGCAAGAACTGTTTTTTTTGCGTGAAGTGAAAAAAATACAGATGTAACATTGTGATGCGCGCGCAAGCTCAGGACTCGTTAGGCGGTAGGGTAGGACTCGGTGGTTGGTTCCAAAAAAACGAACCTCATGGTGAATCAGAAGATATATTTTGCTGGTCCCGCCATCTTCAGGTTTTAACATAATTTACATCAAAATCTGATAATTTTGGCTTAGCCATCACATAATTTCAATTCATGCCAGCGGCAACACTGCTTGCCACTGGAATCGAACCCCGGCAGTTGTATCACTAGCACAGGATCTGACCACTGCACCATTGTATATTAAACAATCAGTGCACTTAAAGACCTGTTGACAGCAATTCATTGAACTCTAAAGACATGGGTAATTCTGATACACCGTACTGCATGCGATAGGGTTGACAACATTGTTAACATTTGGGATTCAATTAGCCGTTCCTCACTATTAACTTAAGGGCTAGAAGGACCCTCCTTACTATTGACATTTTATAATAAGTACTTTATTATGAAATGCTATTGACATTATTGACCATTAATCAACCAACATCCAACCAGTGTTGCCGATTATCACATAATTATCAGATTTTAACGTAATTTTGCCAGCATTCTGATAAAAAATTTGAAGATTACATAATTATATCGCGTATTAGAAGATATATTTTGCTTGTCCCGCCTTTTTCAGGTTTTAATATAATCACATAATTTCATTACATGCTATCGGCAACACTGCATCCAACTCCAAGGCGTAATTGGTGCAGGTTTATTTTTTCCAAGAATACGTCATGGATGAGCAATTTTGTTCGATTAATTCGGAGAAAATAATTTGTAATAATTGTAATCTAGATTTGGTTGCGAAAATAATAGTAACAGCTTAGTCATGGTTTATTTATACTGATTAGTGATGTTTTTTTTTTATCTTTTTGGGTTGTAGGAAGTTGAGTTAGATAAATATATAGATAATAGTGCTGGGCGATGTTCATCGATGTTTTTAAAACATCGATATTTTGTTACCGATGTTCGATGTTTTTGACATCGATGTTAGAAGTCACAAACATCGATATTGACATCGATGTTTACCTTTCAATGTTATGTATCATAAAAATACATTTATATACATATAAAAAGACATTTATTGATTTTATTTTAATGAATTTGTTTAAACTGGTTTTCACCCTTGCATTCTACCTCAGCCGATACTCAAGTCCAAACGACGCATTGTAAATTGCAAGTTGCAACCCCGTAATTTCCGCGAATCAGCTCGATCGGCATCGGCAGCTGTTATTCCCCTAATTCTATTGCAGACAAATTGATTTTTCTTTTATTCCTTATCAATTTTTTAAGGGTAGACTGAAAATTGTTTCTATTATTTAAATTTTAAATTTAGCTGTAATGCTCAACAAAAAAGTTAAATATTAGCCGGCTTCTATAGGAGTAAATTTTTCTTAAATATAGAATAGTATTTTCAAATGTCAACATCGATGTTTAGCAAACATCGATGTTTCATAACCGATGTTTGCTTTCGATATAAACATCGATGTTTCAAGTCGATGTCCCAGCACTAATAGATAATATGATTGTTGCAGACCAGACCAGACGTCCTATTCTAATATTTTGCGTAATTAATGGCAATCATGTGTAATCGCTGTGTTGTTAGTTAAAGAACTAAATATGAATGAGCACTCCAATCTCCGAATTAATTACCCAGATAAATAGTTCATTGATTTGATTATCACCACTGATTTTTTAAAACTTTGTGCGCTAATTTAGTTAGTGAATTACCGTTTAATTTTAATCTCTAAGTGGTAGGGACAACAACGATGTATCGATGTTTTTAAAAAATCGATACATCGAACATCGATGTTTGCAAGCGATGTTCGATATGAACCAATGCATCGATGCACCAGACCAATGTACGAATATCGATTTTATGTACGTGCCGTTGAAAAGCTCTGCTAAAATTAACGAGTCACGACTCGTTTCAGAGGCAGCCAGCAGCGATGCTTCTCAGAAACGTCATCGGCCGACGCGCAATATCAATATCATACCATGTTTTCTTGTACTGTGGTCACGAGTCAGCTTATACCACCCAGTACCTAGTGGCCCCTGTAAAATTGAAAATTGGTAAAAGTTGCCACACGGTAACGCCACCGCGCATGAATCCCGTGAATCCCCGAGAAGGTGACTGCACTTTTTAAAAGATCATACGCATAAGTCTTATAGTATTAATCATAGAAATGTCTCGTTTTATTTGATTATTAGAAATATTTTCTTTTATTTAATGCTTTATTATACGTTTATTTTTGTCATTTACATTTTTAAATAAAACACTTTTAGCTATTCCCTTAACTTGTTTAATTCTTCACAAAGTACCAACGTGTAATTTATGTACCTATACTGGTCAGTGGTCACACATTTCCATCCAGTTTTTAAAAAATATGAAATATTTTAAACTATAAAAAAACAACGATATTTCACAACATCGATGTTTTTTATCGATACATCGATGTTATCTTTCCGATGTATCGGTTCTTGGTCCGATGTTGCCATCCCTACTAAGTGGCCTGATACTATCGTCGATAGTTTGCCATAGTTTGAAATTCATATACTTAATACTCTAAATATATGTTGAAATTAACCATCGATACCAAAGACATATAAAAAAAGAGATGTCTTTGATCGATACCATCGCGATTATCGAAAATTAAATGTCAGTGTGCTTAAATAGAAATAAGAGACTTGTAACAGAAAAAAACGTATATTCGGGTATTAAATAAATGTAACATATTTAAATTCTTTAATAAAAAACCAAACAGAAAAAAATATTCTGTTTAGTTTTTAATGTAGGTAGTCATCAGTCAGTGAACCTTCAGGACCAACGTCTTCTAAACAGGGTTTGATATCTAAATTTAAAATGGCGTCGCGCGAAGGGAATAGGCTCTGAGAATGACATATAAACTACTTTTTGACTTCAAAAAAATACATACCCAAATTGTTTTTAACAGTTAATTACATGTAATTTACCAAAATAACAACAAAAAATGGTTTGGGAGCCATACCCATCGCAGAAAGGAACATAAAGTAGTTAAACAATTATAATATGCTGTAATGTATAAAATACGGACTATGGCTATTAATTTAAACAAATACAGTGATTTATTTTAAATATATCTCGAAATTCATATAAACTAAAACAAGAATACATAGTTACTTAGATATATTTTTAAAGACTGTTTAAATAAGATATAATATGAAAAATATCTTTTTTACTTTTGAGGCGTTTTTTGATTTGACACAATTGTTTTTGCTTTGTTTAAAAAATAAATTGTAGATTCCACAATATGGTTTGTAGCCCTGGCAATGACATTGGGCTTAAAGCGGATTCCACACTCCTAAAATGTATATTTACATTAATACTTGCGTTAGACCAAGACTTCGGTCATGGCATTTACTACAACTACCCCAGGGGTAAAGCAAGCAGGTATTGCAAAGCATTTTTAGGTAAAAAATAGAAGAATCACACAATTAATTAATTCCATATGTTGTGCACATAGTGTTAGGCACAACCTCTAGAAATACAGTGTGTATGACTAGTAGTTTCAGATGACAGTACCCTTGTCTCCCAATTTAGATCAGAAAAACCTGACTGAGACTTATCACCGCAGACAGGAGCAGATTACAGCAATTAATCAAGACCTGGAGAAAGTTCAAATTTGGTCCAGTTCAATACAACAAGCAAGCAGGTATTGCAAAGCATTTTTAGGTAAAAAATAGAAGAATCACACAATTAATTAATTCCATATGTTGTGCACATAGTGTTAGGCACAACCTCTAAAAATACAGTGTGTATGACTAGTAGTTTCAGATGACAGTACCCTTGTCTCCCAATTTAGATCAGAAAAACCGTACCAGCGACTGAGATTTATCACCGCAGAGAGGAGCAGATTACAGCAATTAATTATAATTAATTGCTGTAAAGACCTGGAGAAAGTTCAAATTTGGTCCAGTTCAATGCAACAAAACACAAGCAACCACGTTTACCAAGAGGGCCAATACGGCATCAGGCCCTGACATCATTATGGCAGGATCGACCATTCCTTCATCCTCGTCAATCGGACTACTGGATGTCTTGGTCAACAGCAATATGTCCTGACATGGCCACGTTGCTAACATCGCAAAATCAGCCTCCCATCAGAAGCTTGGAGCAGTGGTGCACTATTTCGCAACCTAAAACTGTATACACCGCAGCAGTTGCTCTTGCTCTACAAAGCGCAAATAAGACCGTGCTTAGAATATTGCTCACACATTTGGGGTGGCGCACCAAAGCACACCCTAAAGCTTCTGATTTCCATTCAGAAGAGAGCTGTGCGTCTTGTCGGCGACCTGGAGTTGACCCGGATTCTGGATAGTCTGGAACACCGCAGACATGTGGCCCTGTTTTACAGATACTTTCACGGCAGATGTTCCCAGGATTTGGCCTACCTCGTCCCGCCCCTGGCAACGCCTGTCACGCAGTCACGACAGACGGCAAGAGCGCACCAGTTCGTCGTACAACTGGAAACCTAGAACATCGCTTTACAAGAACTCCTTTGTCTGGCGCGCACTGTATCACTGTGGAACTCACTCCCAAGACATCTGTTTCCCCCTAATTACAGCCTACAAATCTTCAAGAACCGTGTCAATCAACATCCTCGCACACACACCGCTCGTTGAGCGCCATAGGATCTTGCTTTAGTGTGCGTGCCACTACCATAAAAAAAACAGAAAAAAGAAAACAATGATGGCCTATTGATAATAGGAAATATTTTTTATTACCTAGGTGCGTTTTTGAATTCATAGAGCGGTAAAGGTTCAACCCCCGACGAAATTTAAAGTCTTTTATTACTATAAAATATGTTTATTGTTTATTCGATAATATTACTATAAAAAAGGTAATTTTTCCTATTTGGCAAGTGGGTCTGTATAGATACACGAAAATAGTGGCCACGATGCGATATCTTAAATAAGTGTATTTTGCATTGCATGATACCTATAGATAATTTAAAACTTTGAATTCAATATAAGATGGTAATTGAAGCAAGTAAATTTAATATAAGATTTTCAAATCCAAAAAATAATACTAATAGTAATACTAAAATGTAATAGGGTTCTGCGAATGAAATGTTGGACATTGAGAAACTACATATTTTTGCAATGAAAATAATTTTATATACCTAATTATTTGTGTTTATAAAAGATTTTTGTTACGTAAAATAATACATTCTAATACTGCTAACCTACAATGGTAACCAGTGTCTTCTTATAATCCCCTGATGTGTCCTGCTGAAAATAAGAAGAGTTAGCAATAAGTTAAACATTTTATGAAATGAGTCGCAGAAAGTAAAAGTTAATAGAAGAGGCACACAGAACGTAAAGATTCAAAGAAAGCAAGCGGAAAAAAGCTATAAGTTGGGTCTTGGAAAAAAAATTAATTATATGGTTTTAAAAATTTATTTTGTTAGATCCCTAAAAGAAGATTCTGGGAGAAATTGTAAAATAATTAATTAAAAAAAAGGTTATTATATCGAGTTAGTAATATGACATATACTTATCATTGTGAAGCAACATGCGACTTTATTTTATATAATCGGTATATGCATCGGAAAGATTAAAATTAAACATGAATTGCTTAAGCTATAAAATGCGATGATCTTATTGGTGATAACTGTATTCTATACTAGAGTGCTTACCAAAATATTTTAATTTTAAGTAGGTAGTGTTTAAAATAATGGTTATTGTATACCTACTAATCCTCAGATTATAATTTATAGATATCAGTTTTCATATGACTTTAAGTACCGTTTATAAATTTCATCCAATTCTAGGTAAGTTAATTTGAGATTAGGATGATCCAAGAATAATAAAGTAGAGAAGGATGGTTACTTCCCATAAAAGCCTATGTTCACTTACTATCGCCCCGTGCCCCGCGCTCTCCTCACCCACATCGTCGTCACTGTGGCGTTAATGCGCGACGAACGACCTTCTTTCGCCACCGCTGTCATTGCATCTTCTATGTTTCCGTTGTGTTTTTAGCTTTTTTTGTGATATTTTCGGATGTTTTAAAA
Organism: Pissodes strobi; assembly: GCA_016904865.1. Classification (NCBI taxonomy): domain Eukaryota; kingdom Metazoa; phylum Arthropoda; class Insecta; order Coleoptera; family Curculionidae; genus Pissodes; species Pissodes strobi. The sequence goes on from JAEQML010046607.1 coordinate 54,036, forward strand.
CCATTGATAGTTGTGTCGTGGTGCTTTGAACGTTGAGAAACTTAATATACTTATTATATTTTTCGTTTGATCCTAAAGGAAATCCCACAAATTGAGGATCAAAGCAGTGCATAGTGCCTGTTTTGCAGAGCATTTTTCAGTATAGTGTTTTTATTGATTTTTTTTTATTAAATAAGGTAAGAACAACTTAAATTATTTTTAAATGTAAGCAAGTCTGGGAGGAATAATAATATTTTACCTAATATTGTAGAAAAGTTGTCAAACTGAGGGTTTTATTACAAAGTGTGTCACTGGGCTATTTAGTTTTTAAACAATATTTTTAAAAAGGTAGTTATCTTCATATACATACCCTGGAAAGTAATTCTTATTTATACATTGTTCAAGTTCCTTAGATTGTGACCTTATGTCATACAGCAATCACTACACTATGGAAAAGCCAGTGTCGAATCATATATTAAGGATGTTTTATTCAAAAACACTCATGTTATTAGCCTTACTAGTCAATATACACAAATTATAAATACTAAGGCTTTTTTAATTCAATTTTATTTTCCATAATTTGGGAATAGAATTTCGAACACTGAGTGCCACAAGAAAATTACTATATTGAATATCAGTAAGCATGTGTATAGCTACAAATATACTTCTTTGTAGAATACAAGGAATTCTTAACTAATTAATGTTCAGCTTTTCTCTTTAGATATGATATTTTAGATAGCTACAAATCAATGTTTAACTCAGAAAAGTACTAACTAACCATTAGTGCCTCTCCAGAGAAAAAAAAAAACAATTTCATAGGAAAAATGTAATTTTATTATTCATTTAAAATTTTGAGTTTAAACAGATTTTTATAAACTCTAAATAGTCTTGCTCGTACGGCTTTTGCACCAACTTCGTCGCGTGGCTACGTCTCGACATAGCAGCTGTCAGTGAACAAATCCGGTTGATGTAACCATACTTCTCTCAACCCCAAGTAAGACATCTTAACATTGCAACCATCTACGTAATTGGATCATATAAACCATTTACGTCATACACAAAATACGTTTTTGGCTCTCTAGTATAAAAACAGTACTTATATTTATGTTTGTGCAAAAAGGCTTTAAGTATATTATACCGCTATACTTACATCTATTCTTTCGGCCAAACTTTTCCCGTATTTTGCCTCGTAGACTTCCTTTATTTCTCCGAGATCGACTTCAGATCTGCCCACGACTATTCTTATGAGGGTTCGGTCGTCTGTCCCTATGCCCGCCATAGAATCGTGCAACCTAGAAAAATAATATGTGTTTATTTTATAAATTAATTTTGTCCTGAGTTTCATGTACTGGCGCCCCAAAGGCAAATCAGTTTTAAATAAAATTTGCATACAAGTTGTTAACATTCTGGTAGGTACTGGCTATATTGCCAAAAATTTTCGGCGGTACCACGTATAACATGCCACTTTCGATTCTTTTGGTTTCATTTAAGAAAGATTACTCAGAAATAATAATCGAAAGTAGCATTAGTGCGATTATGTTTATATTAAATTTAATAAATGGGAAGGAAGATTCATAGTCTGACCATTTAGTTTTACAATGTTACTTCTTTATATTGATTTGTATTGTTTGTAGGAAAAATATACATAATGATGATTTTTTAGTTTTTTTTTTATTATTTGAATTTAGAGTTGTATTGGTCCGATGTTGGTATGCTTTGTATCTGTGGCATAGTTTTTATTTTAAGATGTAAGCATGTGTTGTCTTTTCCTTTTATTGTACCTATGTGTTTTAGTTGTAAGTTTTCTTTTTTATTATACCTAGTTTTGTTATGAGGACTTTGTTCTTTAAAACAATAAAGCATATTTATTATCAAAACCAAATAAATGACATTTTGAACTATATGCGAGTATTTATTTAATTGAACCTGGAAATTTTGAAGAAATAACGAAAAAAACGAGTTGGTTAATTTGAATTTGGCGGGCAAACGACAGCGTCCGTCTCGCGCGCCATCTGCGTTCATTTCCCTTGGAGAGAGGCAAAGAAGGCATGACAGCTTCTTCTCTCTTGGATGATTTATTAACATTGAGTTGCGCGTCTCTTCCTTGTCTCTGCCCTTAGCATTGTCTTTTACTGTATAAACAATGCCCTTAGTATAGACAAAGCTTACAGAATATTTTATTCTGTAGACTTTGCTATAGATAGTGAAGTTGATGTAAATAAAATTAAATACCTCGTTGCTAAAAAGTCAACTGGGTCCCTAACACACTGAACTAGCTGCAGTAGAGAATCTTTGATGGTTCCAGAAAATTCATTTTCTATTGCCTGTTCCATGGAATGTCCAGTGATGTTTTCATATTCGTGGAATATTCTTCTCAGCTGCGGACGATTTCTTTGACAGAGAACCTAAAGTGGATCAAGATTAATAATAATTGACGATAATCGAACTCATGCAGGATTGATGATCCAATTAATAATAAATATCATGTTATCCAGTATAAATAAAAAGTCTATTATATGAGAGGAGAGGTTATGAGAGGAGCAGGCTTAAAAAATTCTAAAATACATCCCTCAAGTTATTAAAAATGCAAATATAACATTACTGCCCAACAGAAAAACCGGAGCGAAAATTACTTCACAATAAGTACCATAGTGTTGAATGACTTCTATAATCTAATAGGCAGTGGCGTCGCCAGCTTCTACCAGCTTTTGGGGTCAGTGGGGTGCAGCAAAAGATTCAGGGGGGAGGGGGCATCACAAGTAGTATACAAAAAGAGATTTTTATATACATAATCAAATCTAAATATTCGCCTTTTTTGTGTATATTTTGTAATTGTTTGTAATATATTTTGTTTGCTTTAGTAATGTTACAATTTTCGGTTCTACACAAAATAAGAACTTTCTTTGGCGGTGGCGTCAGCTCAGGCCCCGCCTAGGCAACGCCACTGGTTATGAGCTTTTCAAAAACAGTTGCAACCCCGAAATTTTATCAATTCAGAATTGCTTTTACATTCCTGAAAGACATTTTTTTAAGAATTTAATATCAGAATAGCCTATTTTATTGAAATTTAGCCTTATGGCAAGTAAATATAATATACAACTCTTCTATCAACACGCCCATAATTAAAAGCTTGTTTGCGTGTCAATGTTTTATCAATAAAACCATTAGCCAGTTAAAACCTGATGTTATGGTTAATTAGGGATACACGCACATGCCATGGAAATAATTTTTAATTAACTTATTAATTCCATAACGTGCCCTATAACATAAAATAATTATCACCAGAGGGAGGTATATGGGTAGTTCACACACAATTTAAAAATGGAAAGGTTTGTTACTTACCATGTTAAACACGGATTCATCGGTTCCTGCAAATAACAGCTCTCCTGCCTGCAGAAGAGACTGTGCATCATTTCGGGCAGCTTCTTCATCAACCTCATTGGATTCGTCTCGATGACCCTATAAAAGCAAATAATTGTTTAGCATTTGATTAACATTTGCCATTACAATGAAACCAGTAATTATGAAAATATGTTAAAAGTACAGTACAGTTAATTGATGATAAACAACAGAAGCAGAACGTTCGATAGATCTCTAGCATTTCGTGATGTGACATAAAGATTTGAAAAAGTTTTAAATGACGTCAAAATATTCCAAATACATTAACTAGAAAAGCGGCCAACGTAATCAAGTCATAAAACAACCAGTTGGATTTCAATGAGAATAGTTCCAACACGATTGATAATAATTTTTTATAAAAATACCCGAATATATTCTTTAGTCTACTAATTCCTCAACGGGACTGCCAGAATATGAACTGAGCTCCTTTTCGCACTCCGTTGAGATTAATATTTAGCAAAAGTTGAATATTTCTTTATATACATTAATTTATTGAGTAGAATATGCATTTCTAATCGTACTATAAACTATAATATAATAGTATATCTACAATTCACCGCATGAGAATATACTTTATAAGTTATTTATGAATTAGGTACAGAATCTATTGGCGTTAGTTAACTTCCCTTATTGAATAATGTCCCTAAGCAAGTGCATCTGCCGAGAGTTGTGAGATTTTTCCTTTACATCATGAGGGTTGCGTCCTAATATATGTATGTTTATCACATTTTCTGAATTTAATCAAACTTTGTGCTGCATACTTTCTCGTGAATGATTCCACACATTCAGCATAGTCGTTGAAAATAATTTTGTCGCTAATAAGATTTTTATTATGCAAAAGCAGCAGGCTTCTCGCATAACATCATAAGCATTAGTATTTTGGATTTCTTAAATTCGAGAATTGATATTAAAGCTCGCCTCCCCAATTTGCGGTCAAACTTACTGAAGAGGGCTTTCGTATATTTTCCCTAGTTTTCCCAAACACAGCGCTATTCATGAGTTTGAAGGCAATCAAAATTTGATTCCTCTAACAACTTTTGTGAACAGTCGGATATTGACCAGCTGAAGTAGTACGTTTGGTACGGTGCTTCGTGTTTCAAGGTAAGAAGGACTAAACAACGAAAGGAGATGCTTTTAGTACCTGCCGTTGAGAAGCATCGAAAAATTACCTCAAGAACAATGTCTTGAGGATATACTATATGAAGTATGTTGACGATGAAAATACTGATGGTTCTTCGAGATATCGGTAAACAATTAGGCACTGGCTGGAACCCACTCAAAGGCATTCGCATCATTAGAACCAACAGGAAACACATAAAACGACACAATAGTGTGCCTGGTATGCAGCTACAAGATTTAGACATTCAAATTCAACCCATACCATTGTTTCCTAGCCTTTGTCAGAAGGCTGGATATGTTTAGATAAATTTAAACTATCGATGGTCCAATAGGCCCATTCAATTTTCAAACCAAGAGGGAGTGACAAAGCGAAGAAACAAGAATACTGGAAATTAGTAGAAGTTGAGAATCAGAATGGGAAATAAGTAATTCGATTAGTGAAATTTATGAGTCACAAAATGAAGTAGCAAGTAGGTATTTTTATCAATAATAATTAGAACATTTGAAAAACTTTTACATGACCCCGAAAATGTACTAATTAGTATTATTGATGTTACACAAAACTGAAGCTCTCAGTAATAAAAATAATAGCAGAAATAAGTCAGAGTAGAGAATAGTATGCAATTATTAGCGAAAAATGCAGTTGCTATAATCAAATTAACTGAACACAAATATTTAATGAACCCTGCTATGACCCAGTTCCCAGTCTGTTGAAATCTGGACATGGGCTTCTGACCTTCGATGCTAAATTAATCTGGAATCTTCATTTAGAACGAAGACTAAACAAGGCATACATTGCTTATGAACAGTGCCGCAGGACTGTGGGAAAAACCTGGGGGATGAAATCCTGGCTTGCAATGTGGATTTATACTACTATCATAAAACCCATGATTGTCTATGGAGCCGTAGTTTGATGGCCCAAGAGTCAACAAAAAACGGCATTGCTTAAGCTCAGTCCGATACAGGGAACTGCCTGCCTAACCATAACGGGAGCTATGGCAACAACCCCAACCAGAACCATGGAAATAATGTTGTGCTTGCCGCCCCTAGACATTTATCTAAAGCAGGTGGATGTGACTAGATTGCTAAGGCTCAGAGTCATTGGTGTACAACCCAACATAGAATTCGGAGAGACTAGACGCCACCTGCCACCCGTGAAAAGGGGTAGTTGGAAGACTATCACTACTGCAGGCCAGCGCAGACAGCATGCCTTCCATCATACTATATGATGTACGAATAAAACCAAATGAGCATATAACCGAAGGTGCGGTTAGGATTTTTGTAGATGGCTCAAAACACGGGAAGGAGCAGGCTGTGAATTTTACTCCCAAAGCTGGCGAATTGAACTCAAATCGCCTATGGAGGGACACGCAAGCATAGTTCATATCCATAGCCGCAAAAGAGATTGTTCGCAGGATAACTGAGGACAAGACTATTAAAATCTACACAGACAAGTACTACTGGCCCTGAAAAGGTATAAACTTACAGCCAGGTCAGTACTAGGATGCCACAATTCACTGGAGGATGAC